>RWGZ01001325.1:546153-675681 GCA_009725065.1 Utricularia reniformis | reverse complement strand
TATATTTATTTTAATATCAATAACAAATAGATTTATTAACCGGTGTTAACCAATGAAGTTGGTGGGTCGAGCAGTGGCGTGTGAATGAAAAGAATTAGGTGAGGTGGGATGGGAAAGGTGAGACAGTTCAAATCAGTAGAATTAATGTTGACACTAATGTGTTAACCAATAGACACTAATGTGTTACCAATAGACATTAGAATTAAAGTTCAAATCAGTAGAATTAGTGTTAACCAATAGACACTAATGTGAAAATGTTGAATTAGTCGTTTGTAGAAACAGTTCAATCAACCGTAACAATTATCTTGAGGAGTAGGTCAAGACACATGGTCGAATGCGATCATAAATTTGTGCAATTCTTTTATGAACTCTCTTTGAATTAATTTTTCTTACTTTTATAAATAAGTATGTAAACGTCTATATTGAAAGATCAATTTGAATCAGTTTGAATAAACCTCTTCTTTTGCAATTCTCTAAAATAATTTTGTGTTACAGAAGATCAACAGTGAACTTATCTTTTTTTCCACCAAGCATATTCACTTGATTGACAACTTTAGAAATCTGATGAACATACTGTTTGATACTTTCAGGAAGACATTTTCATATGTTCAAACTCGTGTTCCAGCTTTGTGATTTTAAGCACTTATGTGAGATCATCCTCCTCAAAATCGAGCTTCAGTTTATCCTATATCTTTTTTGCTGTTGTTAATCTATGAACTCTGGGTGATATGGTTCTATCAAGACCAGAGAAAATAAGGACTCTTGCCTGTCCTTTTCAAATATCCATGTCTTGTGATTTGAGCTAAGGATGCTGGATTCGGAAGTACGAGTTATGTATCTTCCTCAACGACCTCCCAAAGCTTTAGAGCTTAAAAATATGCTTGCATGTGAGAAACCCAGATTAGATAATATTCTCTATTGAATTTCCAGAAAGTTCTAGAAGAAGTTGCATCTATACACATACTGATAGATTTTGTTGAATAGTTTGGCCGCCCTACTGTTTCTGTTTTTTTAAGTTGAAAAACCTTAAAGCTCCGATACATCTTGAATCCAAAAAGTGGTATCGAAGCTTTAAGGTTTTTCAACCTGAAAAAAACAGAAACAGTGGGTGGCTAAACTACTCAACAAAATCTATTAATATGTATCTAGATGCAACTTCTTCTGGAGTAGTTTGTAATAGGGATGGCAAAAAAACTCAACGCGGTGGATTTGGTGGGTATGGGGAATGCAAGGGTTTAAAAATGATAAAACCGCCGTGGGGCGGGGTGGATGTGAATTTCTAGTGAAACCCAAACTCATACACATCCTACCTGCCAAATTTAATGTAATATTTAAAGTTTTTATATCTAATATTTTTTTAAAATATTTTATATGTCAATGGGTTTGTTTAGTTCAGCTTTTTAAAATTGTGGTGTGGTGAGATGTGGTGAGGTGTGGTGAGATATGATGATCGTGAATTTGTAAGTATGTTTGGTAAAATTGCGATATTATGATTGTAATTTATGTAAAAATACTAATATACCCTTATATATAAAATAATAAATATAATTATGTTATAATTAATAGAAGTAAGGGTAAATGAATATTTTCCAAAATCACGATGAGGCCACAGCTGGTTTTAACAGCTGTGATGATATCGTGATTTTTTAACGATTATCACATCGCAATTAACCTTATGTTTTGTGCGCATTAAAAAAATCACAATTTCAGCATCTCACCGCTGTTTTAATCGGGGTACCAAACAAACCCAATATGTTTGTATTCATAATATGCAATTATGATTAAATTTATTATATTTATAAATTATAATAATAAGAATTTATCTTATCAATTTTATAAAACTTTGTTTATTTGAATGAATGCATTTTTGGTGTTATCATAATATTTTCGTTTATTTTGTAACCAAATATAATGTAAAAGTGATGTCCAAAATTTAGAAATTGTGTAATTTACACATAATTATGAATGAACATCGACTATAAAATGATGATTTTTCATCCATTTTTGGTAATCGTTTCGAAAGATTAAAATGTTATTTATTTAATTTTTAATATATAAATATGTTATTAACACTATTTTAAAATTTATATATATTTTTTAACTTTTTAAGCTTAAGTGATCAAATAAAAACGATCATGTTTAAAACATTAACATATATTGAAATTAAACAACAATTACTTTTAATCTTTTGGATTAAATATGCAATTATAAATATTAGAAAAATATTTACAAACTTTTGAGTTTGGAGTTGTTTGATTATAATAATTTTTGTACTATTTTTGTCATTTTCAAAATTTGATATTTATTTACATTATTTTAAAATTTCGATATGTTTATTAATATCAGTCGTAAATAAAAACAATATATTTTACAATATTTATTACTTTTTATTTTGTAAAAAAAATAAAAAAATTATTGCCGAAAAAAGTGAAAAGAATTATTTAATTTTTTATTATTTGAAATTTTACGTGAGTTGGATTATTCGCCGAGGGGCGGGTATTCGCAAGGGTAAGGCTTGAATTTGAATATTCAAATCCAATGTGGATTTAGGACGGGTATGAATTTGAAGTTATAAGTAGTTGGGCGGGCGTGAATTTGATCAAACCATGCCCAAACCCTACCCATTGACATCCCTAGTTTGATAATTAAATGGAAAAGATTATCAAATCTTGGCTTCTCACATGCAAGTATATTTAGAAGCTATAAAGCTTTGGAAGGTCGTTGAGGAAGATACATAACTCGTACTTCCAAATGCACTGTCCTTAGCTCAAATAACAAGACATGAAGAATTGATGGCTCGAAAAGGACATGCAAGAGTCGTTATTTTCTCTAGTCTTAACAGAACTATATCACCCAGAGTTCTTGGATTAACAACAGCAAAATAGATCTGGGACAAATTGAAACTCAAATTTGATGGGGATGATCTCACAAAAGAGCTTAAAATCACAAAGCTGGAACATGAGTTTGAACATATAAAAATGTTCTCCTTTGAAAGTATCAAATAGTATGTTGATTGGATTTCTAAAGTTGTCAATCAAGTGAATATGCTTGGATAAAAGAAAGATGAGTTCACTGTTGCCAAAAAACTTCTACACACGGTTTTGCCTCGATTTGAACCAAAGGTAACTGTGTTGGAAAACTCTCCGAATTATAAAAACTTTTTTGGGGCTAAAGTATGTAGTTCATTACAAGATTTGGAAAACATACTGTTATCATGAAATGCCATAGGTTCTGAAATTGCTTTGGTTAGCATAAAGAATACTGATTCTATTGCAGCATTTGCATAAATGAATCCGCAGGAAAGTTTCAAAATTGGAAAAATAAAAAAATCCAAGAGAAAACAGAAGGTAAGTTTTTGCCTTGTTATTGTTAAAAAGCATCACATATTGCAAAATATTGCTGGAGTAGGCTGGATGCAATTTGTAGGTTCTGCAAACAAACTGGATACATTGAAAAAATATGTCCAAATAAATCTTAAAACCCTCATCAAGCTGCTAATTCTACAGTAGTAAAAACTTCTGAAAACTTGGAAACCATGTTTACAACAGTAAACATTTTTGAATAATGCAACAAATCATAGGTTCAAAATACTAAAAGTTATTGCTTATTGATTTAGGTTGCACTTGTCATATGATTTTTGATATTAAACATTTTCACAATTTTTTGTTTAATGATATCTCAAAAGTAAATATTGTTAATGGAATAATTATCGAATCAAAAGGGAAATGCTCAGTTTCTATCAAGACTCTTTGTTCAAACAAAATTGTCAATGAAGTATTATGGGTACCCTCTCAATATTTAAATCTTTTAAGTGTGGCTCAACTTAGTAGAAATGGCTACTCGGTTGTCTTTGAAAACTCCAGTTGCCATATATTGGATTCTGAAAAAATTATGATTGCCTCTGTCATTGTTCATATAGGAAATTATATTTTAAAATGACCACTTATCAAATCCGAAATAGAGGAATTTGATAATCCTATTTTTTTATTTGAAACTCCTATTGAAACCGGAAGTTTAGCTGAAAATTACGAGTACACAAATTTGGTTATTCTAGAACAAGAATCTACAAACATTCATGAAGCTTTAACATCACTGTATTGGAAAAAGACTATGAATGATGAACTAGAAAAGTTATGCACAATTCGTGCTAGAGAAAAATATCATAATCTCATTTTAAAATGCCTAAATGCAAATAATGGTGGAGAATTTTGTTCCACCGAATTTGAAGTTCTTGGATTTGGTTTTGAAGACTGCTCTATACATCTCATATGCTGCTATGTTCAAAATTATCTGAAATTCTTAAAGAATAAATTCCATTATAAGGATCCAGTTTACCATTTGCAGGTAGCTGATATGTTTAAAAAGGCATACTGTCAAATGCGATCCTATATTTGTGCAATTCTGTTATGAACTCTCTTTGAATTAATCTTTCTTATTTTTATAAATAAGTTTATAATTGTGTGTATTGAAAGATCATTTAGAATAAATCTTTGTTTTTCAATTTTCTGTAATAATTTTGTGTTATAGAAGAATAACATAACTCATTTTCTCTACAAATCTTTTTCAACCGTAGCCAAAGGACATGCTTGATCCTAGCTTGACTGCTACCCTTGGCCTTGACACATCTGCTGTTAGAATTGCTTATGGCCATGAGGAAATGTTCAACTCTTTGGTAACCAAGGACCAACGACGATAGCCGCGGAGATACGGTTTCCGGTTCAGGCTACTTCCCGCACCATTGATAGATGAAATTTTTTAAGGATAGTAGCAGGACAGATAATATAATTAATATATTATTTATACATTGATGTAAGTTTTTTTAGACATTTATACTTCTAACAGTGATGTAAGTTTGATTAGACATTTATATTATTATTATTGCTTTAATTAGATTGTTAATTAATATAAAAAGTAGTTACATTATTTAATTTTATTAGTTTAATATGTATTTAATAATTTAGTATGATAGAGGAATGAAAACCGACCAAAATACCCAGTAGTGGGCAATACGAAAACAAATATTAGTCAAGCCAAATATTTGATGTACCAGACAATATACCACCGGTATTAAAACATTGGTTTAAATTAGGAAATCAATAATTACATAATACCAAATTTTTTACCAAACACCGAAATAGTCGAAATTTAATAATCGAACATAGAACGAATTTTTAAAAATCGATACAGTTCAGTAAAAAATTTTGATATTCACTTTCTACCAAATAGTGAACACCCCTAATGATCGATCGTATCGCTAGGAAAAAAATATTCCAAACGTGTAAAACCAAAATAAGGGTTAATCGAAATGGGGCATCCAAAGTTGGTTGCTTTAATTAATTTGTAAAACACGTCTCTTGAAGATTTTAATTGAAAATAGTTGAACTATTTTAAAAATTTAAAAATTTAGTTTTCAATTAATTATGAAAAATAGATAAAAAAAGTTATTACATAAAGCTTTCTGTCAAATCATGGGTCAATCATTGCTAGAAAAATGAATTGAAATTTGTCAGGGTTATTATGTTATATAATTTGATTTGAGTGATAATTTTTATAGATTAGGTTTCTGACACTGTTAACTTAAATTTTTTCCCTTTAGTTTTTAATAATATAATTTCATTTTTAGTCTTTCAAATTTACTCAAAAATCGATTTTAGTCAAACAAATTCAAATTTGATATATTATCAATTTTAATTTAAAATTACTAAAATATCATTAAACTAAAAAAATTATTATAATTATTGTTAAATAAAATTTCATCATTTATGAATCAATCTTTTAAATTAAGGAAACTTTTGGACACAATACTAAAAATGATTTTTCGATGAAACGACTAAAATTTTGTCGAGATTTCATACTCAAAATTCAAAACTCAAATTTATATTTAAGCATTATTTTATATCGATTGGTATATCACCGTTACATCAATCATCGAGCGGTACCGATATTTTATTTTGTACCACCGGATATTACAATTTCAGGCTTGAGTCTTAGTTTTTTGGATAAAAACCCAGTATTTCACACATTCTATATGTGAAGTAATGTATATTACAACAAGTAATATATTTATAGGATAAAAATGTTGGTATTTGAGTTCATATAATACCATATTTCCATACATCATTTTATGCTCATTTGTATGCTATCTGGATGTCCTTTCACATGCGGACAAATAATGTACGTAGACGGGATTGGGCACCCGTTGTCAACGGAAAACCTATTTTTTTGGTTTATTTATTCTATTTTATATAATATAATTGTTTATGATAAATAAAAAATTATAACTATAAGTAAATATTTAAAAATATTTTATTTTGATATGTAATTAAATTTAAATAAAAATAATTAAAATATGTAATTTTAAGTAAAATTCGATCGTTTCGAAATGAAAATATTAAAAATGAATAAGAAGTAATTATAAAAAAAATATAATCGAAACATTAAAATATAATACAATACAATGACAAATTAATAAATAACGAAACGTCGAGATTATTTGAATTAAAAATATTAAAATTAATAGTAAATAAGTAAATTTGATAAATAGAAAAATTAAATTAAATTTAGATACAAAAAGATAATGTGGATGAAAAGAAAAATAAAAAATAATATGGATAAATAAGAAATTTGAGAAATAGATAGAAAATATGATGAATTCGAGAGAATGATATGTATAAATTACAAATCGTTTTGAGCGCACTCCGAATGCTATTCACTATGCATTATTGAACTGTGACTATTGACCCTCCGATTTTCGCGTGGTTGCGGGGGAAAGATGAAATATTGCCCAAGACATCTTAGGTGGTTGACCGCCGCAACTCCGAGGAGGCTGTCTTCCCAGGTTCACCGCATTTCGCCGGAGTTACAGCCATCGGAACAATCTTTTGTTGTTTCTCAGACACTTTCCTTTCTACAATCGACGGATCCTAGTTCATGGTTCTCTCACCCGAACCTTACAAATCTCCTGTCGTATCTTTCTCCATCGGAGATTACTAGGGTTACTCGTCGGCTGGATAACTTTGGAAATGCGCTTCAATTTTTAGGTTGTCTCAAAGGTAAGTCAAAGTTTTCCGATGCGGTTCCTCTTGCATTCGACGCAATTCTTGAGTTAGCCATGCGGGAGTTTCAAGGCTCACCTGTAAAGCTCTACGAACTTTTCATGGTAGCAAAAGGAGAAGCGATTCCACTTTCTGCAAATTCGGTTACTCTCCTCATCAAATGCTTTGGGAGGGCAAACATGTTGAATGAAATGATCAAGGTGTTCGATGAAATTACCGAGGAAATTAAAAATACTGATATGTTGAATTTGGTTCTTTTGGGCATGTTGGAATGGGGTCGTGTCGATGATGCATTGAAACTGCTCGATGAAATGCTGCAGAGGGATTCTTGTTACCCCCCTAATCGCAATACAGTGGGTATTGTTTTTTCCTGTATTTTGAAGAGGAACTCGCACGGTAGGAGTTTGACTGATGAGGAACTTCACACTCTTTTTTACTGTTTCTACGAAAGTGGTGTTTCTCCAGATGGCATCTTATTGACACAAATTGTTACCAGATTTTGCAGGAATTCCGAGCATGATAAGGCTTGGAATGTTCTCCATACAGCTATGAAATCAGCATCCAGTGTGGAGATTGCTTCTTGCAATGTTCTATTGGCAGGTTTAGGACAGAAAAAAGATTTCAGGAGAATGAATATCCTTATGAAGTCAATTCAAGAGAATGGAATCAATTCAAATGTTGTAACTTATGGCATCATGATCAAGCATTTATGCAAGTTCCGCAGGGTTGATGAAGCGTTGGACTTAGTTCAGAAGATGGGAAGTGATCACGTCGAGCCGGATGTTGTTATTTTCAACACACTGATTGATGGTTTGTGCAAAATAGGTAGGCAAAAAGAGGGCTTAAAACTAATGGAGAGAATGAGAAATGAGAGCAAGTGCAAGCCAAATACTATTACATACAATTGCTTGATTAATGGATTTTGCAAAGCAGGTGAAATTGAGAAGGGACATGAGTTGTTTGAACAAATGAGCAAAGAAGACATAGAACATAATGTTATCACATTGAATACTTTAATTGATGGAATGTGTAAGTTCGGGAATATCGGAAGTGCAATGGAGTTCTTGAATTCTATGAAAGATAAAGGGTTCAAGGGAAATGCAGTAACTTACTCTATCTTGATAACAGCTTTCTGCAATGTAAACAATATCGAAAAAGCACTGAAGTTATTTGATGAGATGCAAGAAGCGGGTTGCTCACCAGATGCTATTGTGTATTATAGCTTGATTTCCGGCCTCTGCCAAACCGGAAGAATGGATGAATCCTTATCCATTGTGTCTAAACTAAAAGAAGCTAGATTAAGCTTGGATATAGTGTGCTACAATGTTCTAGTTAGTGGGTTTTGCCGAAAAAACAATATGGATAGAGCTCATGAGATTGTTAAAGATATGGAGCAGGCCGGAGTGAAGCCGGATCAGGTTACATACAACACATTGCTTTCTTGTTATTGTACCAAAGGTGATTTCACAAGTGCACTTGAACTGATGAAGAAAATGAAAGACGATGGATTGAACCCTACAGTCGTCACGTTTGGTGCATTGATTCAAGGCTACTGCACAAATGGTAATCTGGAATCAGCACTCAAAATATTCATTGATATGTGTTCATCATCGAAGTGCAAACCAAATACAGTAATATACAACATATTGATAGATGCTCATTGTAAGAGTGGTGATGTAAAAGTTGGTATTTCTCTTATGAAAGATATGAAGGAGAAGAGTGTAAAGAGAAATGTTACTACATACAATGCACTTTTAAAAGGGCTGCAAGGGATGAATTGGTATGAGAAAGCTTTTGAATTAATGGATCAAATGAGAGAAGAAAGTTGTAGACCTGATTCTATAACATTGGAAATCCTTACTGAATGGCTTAGTGCTGTTGGTGGGAATGAAAAACTGCAGAAATTTTTGCAATGCTTTTAAGATAACAATCTTCAAAGATTATTTGCTGATAAATCGAAGGATTTCCAGACCCGGAGTTGGGACAGTCAAATCCTCAAACGCCATGAATAATTCATCTTCAAGGCCAATTTTTGAGATGCCAAACTCGTCATGAAAATGAAAATTGCGGTGCGGGGTGAGGTATGTTCTTCTCCACCTTCTTTCTGGCTGTNGCTCATTGTTTATCTACTTCATTATCACTTGAATCACAAACTTTGTATGATCACGTGCCAGTTCAATTAAAGCTCCCGTTTCATGCATGTAACACTGGACATATTTCGGTACATCCCCACATTTCATCTCATCCTAGATTTGGTCCAAAGGATTAAAATAAAAATTACACACTTATATTAAAGACAATATTGGTGACTGGAAATTATACTAACCAAGGATGTTTCAAGATCATTTGCAAGGCGCGTAACAATTCCCGAGTTTCGAACTAGGTCATGATACTTATTTAAGACTTGAACGACATTTGTATTTATCTGATTTGCTACAAGAAAGTACAAAGTTGATAACAACAAAGGAGTGGATACTGAAATCCATCCATTATTAAGGTTACATTTGGGGTATAATCCTTTAAACACCATTCAGCTTATTGCATAAATGATGCGCATAAATCTTTCACCTGAAAAAAAAAACATTACCAATTTTTTGTAGAAAATATAAGTATGAAATAATGCATGATTTGTCAAAATAAAGAAAATGAAGATCACATTAGAAAATTCCTTTGAAAATTCAAATATATAACATGATAATAAATACTACGATTAACTTATCAAGTTCACTCTTATATGTTAGATTTATATTAAATTTTACCGATTTTCTAAGAAATTGTGTGACTATTAATCCCTTTTCTATCATAAGATTCACAGTCATCTCCTCTATGAAGTTGTCGAATTCTTTGAAGCATGTTTGCATGAAAATTGGTACATTGCCCATTTCTTTTGTATCCCAACTAGCACAAATAAAATGATGTTCTATCAAATGAGATTTAGAAAGAAACATAGTAACAGATTTCTTCTTCTAACCTTTGGATGATATTATGAAATAAACGCAATTCTTCGATTGTTCCATAAACATCGAAAATATCATCAAGTGTTATTATAAGAACATTCATTTTACTCACCATGATCCTTGAAAATTCATATTGGGGTTGGAATATAATCATACTTGCAACGATATTAGCTTCCACAATTCTATCCCTCACAAATGATAGATTTTTCGTCATGTATATTTGGTTCCACCATCTACTTAAGGATATAAAAGCATATCTTGAAATCAAATATGACAAATTGTATACATAACAGAATGGGAAGAAAATCTAACTTACCTAGAGATATGTTTGAGTTGTTGCTGATGTTGTGGTTGAAGAATGTTGAAGACAAGCTTCGCAAGCTCAAGTATTTCGGAATTCATATTATCCACTCCTCTCTTTCCGTAGAATTCAATGAACCATCTAGCATTTGACCTATGTGGTCTCCAATATAATGGCATCTCAAGCGAATGGTGTACTAAAAGATCAAGAGATGATGACTTATCCCCCAAACTCTTTCGCAATGAAGCTGAGGCAAATTCTTTGGCAAGATCCAAGCTTTGATCGCCTTCAATGGACAAGAATGAAGAATCATAGAGCTCTAATAATCCTTTAGTGTCATTGATAAAATGCGGATCAAAGTCACCATTCTCATTTACGAAACAATCAAATACCTCTGCAAAGTAGACACTTTATCTATTACTAGAAATGATGAGTGCAAAAAGAGTGAGATTTAATATACCAGAAGAAATGTGGAATCCTTGTTGTTTAAGCAGCCTAAACTCAAGGGAAGTAGAGTGTAGATTTTTTTCCGTTGTCTTAGACTTGCAACAATATTTGTTCTCATATAAATCACTCAAGATTCTTTTGATTTCTCCAGCAAATAAATACGAAATCCCGAGCTTATTCAACCTATCTACCAGTTCCAATTTTTGTAAGCTCCCCATTTCTTCTTGGTTCAAAAGTATCTTAACCTTATCTTTGAGCTCAAGAGCTCTCGCCAAATATTTATCTACCTATACAGAAATATACTAATTGTTATCATCATTCAAAATCCAATTGAGAACAAAAAGGGATTGTATATACCGAGAACTTGCTACTTATGGACTGAAGATAAGTAAAATTTCATCGAGCTGGCTTGAAATTCCCAGATTGACGTTCGATCTCAAGACTACCACATGCATTGACCGCCATTTATGTGTGTGATCATAGAATGTATGTTTAGATTGATTAGAAGATGTCTCTATATATAATTGAAGTAAATCAACGATTGAAACCTAAAATAAATATATATTAATAGTAACAAAATATATATTGATTTTCAAATGTTGGGATGGGAGCCCACATGCGATCACCATTGTTTTCCATATTTGGTGGGCATGAAAAACATAGACAAAGAAACAAAGAGAGACTCCAACAATATTTATTATTATTTTATTAGATTATATGAAACAACAAAAAAACACCATGATTGGTAAACCAAATCCTGAAAATGAAAAAAAGTGGCTTGTGATCAATCAACATACCTAAACACCATTTACTAGTATAGAATTTGTCATAAAATACCACTTTTGGAAACAGAGGTTAAAAAATACCCTCATTGTTAAAATTTTTATCCGCTCGCTTTAGCAAAAAGCGAGCGTAATATAAAATATTTTTAAATTTCGCTCTACTTTGCAAAAGGAGCATAATTTTAATAATTAATTAAATCATTGGACAAAGTAGAGCTAATAATTTTGTGCAATTTAAAACGGTTGTAAAATCATTTTAACACCTTAATTTATTGTGTATTCATCATATTCGTTATGTATAATTTATTTAAGTTTTAAAAAGGCTTCCGTACCGTTCAAAAGTTAATTTAGGATATAATTATCTGCTCAACTTTGAAAAAAGAGATTAGATAATTTTCTTAAAGAAATCAAAACTCTACTTTTCATAATAATAGCAAAATTAAAACATTCTTTTAATTTTGATGGCGTTTGGTACAGTAGAACGGAGTTTTAAACATTTTTTTATTCTATTCACTTTTGGCAGCTTGTGTCAAAACCGAATGATGGTATTTGTCTAAATGGAATTTAGAATTATAGTATTTTGTAAAAAAATCCGTACTAGTTGTATAGATGATAGAGTTAGGTATATAGATACTAAATGATTTTGCGGGCACTAGTTATGTATCGTCTAAATTATTATTTTCATATCAATCATAGTCCGTCCATGTTGCATGGTTTGATATAAACCGATATATTGAACGAATTGATCGATGAGTAAACCGAATGATGAGAACTTTAAGACCGGTATATTGTGATGGGTAAGGCTCATTAACTATTGGGCTAATTCAAATGGTGGAAACGAATTCTTACAACCCATTTGTACACTTAAGGAAAAGCAGCCCGATGTTTAACGAGAGGACCGAAGATTACCTTAGGCGAAATAAATCGTTTTCTGATAACTGGCTCCTTGGTTCGGTCCGAACGGTTACAGACTCACGTTTTCCACGCTTCGGGCCTCCACACGTTTACCACGCCTCGGGCCCGATCACGCAGACCACGCCTCGGTCCCAACCTCGTTTTACATCCCGCGATAACAACCTCTAACAAACCTGTCAGAGGCGGTTACAGNGCAAGATCCAAGCTTTGATCGCCTTCAATGGACAAGAATGAAGAATCATAGAGCTCTAATAATCCTTTAGTGTCATTGCTAAAATGCGGATCAAAGTCACCATTCTCATTTACGAAACAATCAAATACCTCTGCAAAGTAGACACTTTATCTATTACTAGAAATGATGAGTGCAAAAAGAGTGAGATTTAATATACCAGAAGAAATGTGGAATCCTTGTTGTTTAAGCAGCCTAAACTCAAGGGAAGTAGAGTGTAGATTTTTTTCCGTTGTCTTAGACTTGCAACAATATTTGTTCTCATATAAATCACTCAAGATTCTTTCGATTTCTCCAGCAAATAAATACGAAATCCCGAGCTTATTCAACCTATCTACCAGTTCCAATTTTTGTAAGCTCCCCATTTCTTCTTGGTTCAAAAGTATCTTAACCTTATCTTTGAGCTCAAGAGCTCTCGCCAAATATTTATCTCCCTATACAGAAATATACTAATTGTTATCATCATTCAAATCCAATTGAGAACAAAAAGGGAGTGTATATACCGATAACTTGCTACTTATTGACTGAAGATAAGTAAAATTTCATCGAGCTGGCTTGAAATTCCCAGATCGACGTTCGATCTCAAGACTACCACATGCATTGACCGCCATTTATGTGTGTGGTCATAGAATGTATGTTTAGATTGATTAGAAGATGTCTCTATATATAATTGAAGTAAATCAACGATTGAAACCTAAAATAAATATATATTAATAGTAACAAAATATATATTGATTTTCAAATGTTGGGATGGGAGCCCACATGCGATCACCATTGTTTTCCATATTTGGTGGGCATGAAAAACATAGACAAAGAAACAAAGAGAGACTCCAACAATATTTATTATTATTTTATTAGATTATATGAAACAACAAAAAAACACCATGATTGGTAAACCAAATCCTGAAAATGAAAAAAAGTGGCTTGTGATCAATCAACATACCTAAACACCATTTACTAGTATAGAATTTGTCATAAAATACCACTTTTGGAAACAGAGGTTAAAAAATACCCTCATTGTTAAAATTTTTATCCGCTCGCTTTAGCAAAAAGCGAGCGTAATATAAAATATTTTTAAATTTCGCTCTACTTTGCAAAAGGAGCATAATTTTAATAATTAATTAAATCATTGGACAAAGTAGAGCTAATAATTTTGTGCAATTTAAAACGGTTGTAAAATCATTTTAACACCTTAATTTATTGTGTATTCATCATATTCGTTATGTATAATTTATTTAAGTTTTAAAAAGGCTTCCGTACCGTTCAAAAGTTAATTTAGGATATAATTATCTGCTCAACTTTGAAAAAAGAGATTAGATAATTTTCTTAAAGAAATCAAAACTCTACTTTTCATAATAATAGCAAAATTAAAACATTCTTTTAATTTTGATGGCGTTTGGTACAGTAGAACGGAGTTTTAAACATTTTTTTATTCTATTCACTTTTGGCAGCTTGTGTCAAAACCGAATGATGGTATTTGTCTAAATGGAATTTAGAATTATAGTATTTTGTAAAAAAATCCGTACTAGTTGTATAGATGATAGAGTTAGGTATATAGATACTAAATGATTTTGCGGGCACTAGTTATGTATCGTCTAAATTATTATTTTCATATCAATCATAGTCCGTCCATGTTGCATGGTTTGATATAAACCGATATATTGAACGAATTGATCGATGAGTAAACCGAATGATGAGAACTTTAAGACCGGTATATTGTGATGGGTAAGGCTCATTAACTATTGGGCTAATTCAAATGGTGGAAACGAATTCTTACAACCCATTTGTACACTTAAGGAAAAGCGGCCCGATGTTTAACGAGAGGACCGAAGATTACCTTAGGCGAAATAAATCGTTTTCTGATAACTGGCTCCTTGGTTCGGTCCGAACGGTTACAGACTCACGTTTTCCACGCTTCGGGCCTCCACACGTTTACCACGCCTCGGGCCCGATCACGCAGACCACGCCTCGGTCCCAACCTCGTTTTACATCCCGCGATAACAACCTCTAACAAACCTGTCAGAGGCGGTTACAGAGCGTGATACACACACGCCGTTAACTCTATAAATACAGGGCGCGACGACGGAAATAGCAGGACCTTTTGGACGCGTAAGAACAGGCCGTTACCCTGCCGGAGTTCTTACTGTTTTCTTTTCCTTGTCATTTTCATTAAGCCTCTGTTGTATTCATTATGAATTATTTGATTAGTGAACAGACTAAGAGTATAATCTGCTCTTAGTCAAGTGGTTCTCACCCCAATTCCTGGGGTCCACTATATATCGCCGTGTCATCGTTTATTTTCAGTTTTTAATCGTCTTCCACAACAAAAACAAATAAGAACCAAGTTCGTTTGCTAAACAAACCGGACGACTGTTGGTACCCTCTAAAAAGGGACTATAACAGTTTGGCGCTGTCCGTGGGGACGATTCTCTAATCCCATTTGAGTTTTCTACCAGAGATAGGATAATCAAAGGCATGGAGACTGGAACTCCGACAAATGATAGTGACATGCTTCCCTACAGTCTCCCAGCACCAATATTCACTTTACAGGATCTGAAAGCTGTCGTTAGGAAGGTGGTACTGGAAATTACGTCGGAGAGAATTGGAGCAGAACCACCGGCTGTTTCAAGTCCTGTTCCCAAAAGCATAGGATATGAGAGTGATCCTGACGAGCGCAGTACTGATGATGAAGAAATCATCAGCGTGGCGTAACAACGAGGAGGCATAGATATCGGTCTACTCCTCCTCCCCCAGCCAGAGCTCTAACTCCCGCTCCTGAAAATTATCAGGAGCATATGCAGCGACGAATTGATGAGCTCACCAGGGAGATGGAGAGCATGCGCGCGTTGAAGGATTGCGAACCTAATCTGGGACGCAATCCTGGCTTATTCAACAGGGCCATAGAGGCCCCAATCAGGAGAAATAATGATGATGACTGGTGGCATAATTTTCATGCGGTCCATGCATCGTCCCTTCAATCTGAAGGCGTATCAGCCGCCTTGGGAGATTTGATGCTCCCCTTTTCTGAAGAGATCTGGGCAGCAGTCCCAGATCGGCATTATCGCAACCNACCACTTTGGGAGATTTGATACTCCTCTTTTTTGAAGAGATCTGGGCAGCAGTTCCGAATCGGCATTATTGCAACCCCGAGGGGATGCCGACATTTCGTGGTGACGGTGATCCGATTGATCACTTTGCCGATTTTGAATTACGTATGGGAACGGTTCGGGACTCAGATTCACTAAAGTGCCGCATCTTCGCGGCAGGATTACAAGGCGACCCCCGAACGTGGTTCAAAAATTTGCCGGTCCGATCCATACAGTCGTATGGCGGATTTATTCTGGCTTTCTCAGAGCAATTTGCTCCAAATGTAGGACCGCCCCGAAGCAGACAGGAACTATATCAGCTAAAATATATCCCGGAAAAAATGAGTCTTCGGTCCTTCATGGGGAAATTCAACAGGACCGCCCGGGGTATCAAGATTGAGCTCCGGGATAAGATTGATATTTTACAGCAGGTCTTGGGACTGTGCGGCCTTTCGGCCAGCTTGGTAAAGAGTCCACCATCCACCTTGGGAAAGCTTCTTCAGAAAATCAACAAGTATATTAATGTGGATGAAGCGCTGGGGCTAGGCTACCGGAAACCTAGCGGAAATTCTGAGGCCGCAGTTGATCATAGGGTTTCCTACCCTAAGAAGCAGTCGTGAGAAGCAGCGGCTGTAGGCGAGAAAGATGTCCTCCCGAAGCAGGAAGACAATCGGGTATATTGCGAGCTGCATCATAATCGCGATCACCCGACCCTGAAGTGCCCACTGTTGAAAGAGACGGTAGCGGCAATGAATAAAGAAAATCTTGATCGGAATGGTCAGAAGGGCAAGTGAGCAGAATCCCCCCGAAAGGGCCACCAAGGTGATGATCGTCACAGGCCGCGGGGAAGGGATAATCGGGGACAACCCTGAAATTATAATGATCGGACGGAGGACCGAAGGTCTCCTCCACCAGAACAAGAAAGAGGCCAACACGGTCGAGAAAACCGTAGTCAGGGCCGAAGAAGAAGATGCGGTGGCCGTGGCGGCAGAGCCCTACAGAACGAGGGTGGAAGACAGGAGCAGACTGCTCCTCCACCTGCGGAAACTGGTGCCCAACCTCCTCAAAATGAGGCGACACTGAGAGACGTAGCTAGAGATATTTATGTTATCTCCGGTGGTATGAGAATAAATTAATCGGTCCGGGATCGAAAGAGAACTACACGCGGATACTCCGCTGAGAGCTCCGAATCTGTGGCGCTGGTTAAATATGATCCAGCGGAACGGTCCCCTCTCTTTGTGGAGGATATCACTTTCACCATGGCCGATCGGGAAGGGATCATCGATCCATGCGATGATCCCCTTACCATCACTGGAATCATCGGGAATCGTCGTGTCCACAGGATTTTAGTGGACACCGGAGCTTCGTGTAATCTAATGAAGCGCGAGGTCGCCGAAATGTTGGGAGCTGCTGCTCATGACCCCCCGATCGCTAATATAACTCTTTGGTCGTTCGACCAGAGGAGCGTCATTCCATTCGGGAAGATTTTATTCCCAGTCACCCTTGGAGAACCATCCAAGGACCGATCGGAGGATCTAGAATTCATTGTCGTTGAAGGCGACTTGGCTTACAACGCCATTATCGGACGGACCGGCCTTAGTAAGTTCGAGGCGGTCCCATCTACTTATCATATGATGTTCAAATTCTCCTCCATTCATGGAGTTATCTCTGTCAAGGGGGATCGGAAAGTAGCTAGACAATGCTACATGAGCTCGTGACGAACATTGGCACCTATCAAAAGGGCCCGGGTCGATTTGCTGGAAGAACCGCCGCACCCGAGGCAAGCAATGGAACCCGTAGGGTTCAAGTTAATTAACCTGGTTGAGAATGACTCAACCAAAACAGCTCGCATCGGGGCACATTTAGCCCCTGCTTTTAAAAAAGAACTGATCCACTTGTTGAGAAGACACGTGGATATATTCGCATGGACCCCGGACGATGTTCCGGGGATTGACCGATCCGATAGTGAACATCGAATCAACACCGAGCCTGGAAAAAAACCTGTTAGGCAAAAAAGGAGACGCTACTCTCCCGAAAAAATCGAGATTATACGGACTGAGGTGAATAAATTGATGCAGTCGGGATTCATCAGAGAAATCCACTATACTGAATGGGTTGCAAACCCAGTAGTGGTCTCCAAACCGGATGGGAAATGGCGAATGTGCATCGACTTTACCGATGTTA
This sequence comes from Utricularia reniformis, assembly GCA_009725065.1. Classification (NCBI taxonomy): domain Eukaryota; kingdom Viridiplantae; phylum Streptophyta; class Magnoliopsida; order Lamiales; family Lentibulariaceae; genus Utricularia; species Utricularia reniformis. The sequence goes on along the minus strand of RWGZ01001325.1, from coordinate 657,725 downwards.
ACAAAAGCTGTGAGTCGGACCCTTTCCCCTTGCCGCATATCGATCGACTTGTAGATGATGTGTCTGGTAGCACAATGATGAGTACAATGGATGCTTACTCTGGGTACCATAAGATCTTTCTAGCTGAAGAAGATCAGAAGAAGTCATCATTCATAACCGAAGATGGCGTTTACTGTTATGTGGTTATGTCATTCGATCTCAAAAATGCTGGAGCAACATATCAAAGGTTGGTCAACAAGATCTTTAGAGAATTGATCGACCATATAATGAAAGTTTATGTGATTGTTAAATCTATAAATGATGAAGACAACCTTTCTTATTTGTCTCGTTGTTTCAAAGTATGCCAAAAATATAAGCTTAAACTAAATCCAAACAAATGTTGCTTCGGGATCCGAAGCGGAAAATTTCTAGGATATTACGTTTCAGAGAAAGGTATAGAGGTTAACCCTGAAAAGATGCAGTCTATCATTGATATGCAACCTCCAAGAAACAAGAGAGAATTTCAGAGGCTTACTGGCCGACTCGCCGCACTAAGCAGTTTTATTTCAAAATCCACAGATCGGGCTCTATCTTTTTTCAGAGTGCTAAGAAAAGCAAGCCATCTAGATTGGACCGAAGAATGCGATCGGGCCTTCTCTGAGCTGAAGACTTATTTAACCACTCCCCCGGTGATGGTGAGTCCAACTTGTGTTGAACCTTTGGGGTTGTATCTTGCTGTATCAGAAGTTGCCGTCAGCGCAACTCTAGTGATCATCTGAGACGACATTCATAGACCTGTTTATTATGTAAGTCATTCTCTGGTATCTGATGAAACGAGATATTCCACCTTGGAGAAGTTCATGCTGGCTTTGAAAAAAGCTGTATCCAAGCTGAAACATTATTTTGAAGGCCGAACGGTCTATGTTTACACGGATCAACCTCTGAAGGTGGTCCTTAAACAAAAGGATTTGAATGAGAGATTGGCAAAATTGGCTATCAAACTCAGCGCTATGTATATGGAATTCTTGCCCCGAAGGGCGATCAAAGCTTAGGTCCTAATCGACTTTGTGGTTGAAATGAACCGATCGGCCATATATCTTAACCAAGAGGATAATCGATGGACGATCCACGTAAATGGGTCGACTTTCGGAGGAAGAGGAGCATGCATTACCCTAACAACGGTACAAGGTGACCTTATTCATCCGCAGTCAAATTTTCTGTTGCTGGAACAAATAATGTGGTAGAATATGAGGCTGTATTATCGGGAATGACCTTGGCTCGAAAAATGGGAGTTAGTAGAGTGCGAATGTTCTCAGACTCAAAGTTAGTAGTGGAACAGTTCGCAGGGAGATTTGAAACTCATGACCCGATGATGAGGTTATATTGTGCTAAAGTCCTGGAATTATCTAAAAAATTCAGTGAGTTTTCTCTTGACCACGTGCCACGAGAGCAAAATAAGGTTACTGACGCACTCGCCAGATTGGCCGCGGGCATACCTGACATAGAGCCAAACACTATTTCGGTCCACATCCAGGACCGAACAGTCTATTGAAGAGATTGGAGCTCTATGCCATGAACTCCAGGGCTTGAATATTAACGCTACTGAATCTCCTGGAGAACCCAATTGGATGGACTCCTTTATTAAATACCTTTCAAACGGCTATCTCCCTGAAGATAAGTCTGAAGCAAGAAAAATAGAAGTTCGGGCTAAGAGATTCATCTTGGTTGACAGACGCTTGTTTAAAAAGAGTTTCGAGGGTCCGCTTCTGCGCTGCTTATCCCCTATTGAGGTTGAAGCCGTCATGATTTATGTTCATGAAGGGATATGCGGCATTCATTTAGGGGCTCGATCTTTATACCACCGCATCACTAGAGTTGGATATTTTTGGCCAACATTGCTTGCGGATGCCAACAAATACACTAAACATTGTGCCATATGTCAGTACCATGCTCCGATCCCGCAGTTGCCTGGGGCTCCCTTATCGATTACCCCATTGCCTTGTCCGTTTGACAGATGGGTGATCGATATCCTCAGACCTTTCCCTCGATCAATAGAGCAAAGAAAATTTTGTATCGTAGCGGTGGAGTATTTCTCGAAGTGGATTGAAGCATAAGCAGTAGCCATCATCTCAGAGAAGGTGGTCAAACACTTCTTATGGAGAAATATCGTGAGCCGCATCGGGGTTCCCCGAGCGCTCATATCAGAAAATGGGACTTAGTTCCGTGGAAAGACCATACGGGATCTATGCACCAAGTTGGGCATCATCCAACATTTCTCGTCAGTAGCCCACCCCCAAACTAATGGACTTACGGAGGTATCTAACAAGGTTATCCTGAAAGGATTGAAGACCAAGTTAGAAGATTTTGGAGGGAAGTGACCTGAACACATCTATGAGGTCTTATGGGCATACCGAACTACACCTCGCTCAACAACCTAGGAATCACCTTTCTCATTGGTGTATGGGACCGAAGCTGTTAGCCCGGTGGAGGTTGCCATCCGATCACCTCGGATATCTCAGTATGATGAGCATATGAATGGTGAAAGGAGATTATTGGACCTCGAGATTATCGAAGAAAAGAGAGATGCAATTTACGCGCCGATGCGTGCTTATCAGCCAACTATGGAACGGGCCCAAAACAAGGGAGTCCTCCCAAGGGAATTCTTTGAAAGCGATATCGTCCTCAGATGCATTAAAGTGCATATGAACGTTGGAAAGATAGACAGAAATTAGGAGGGACCGTATCGAATATCATAGAAATTGGAATCAGGTACGTATAAACTTGAAACATTGGAAGGTATAGAGATCCCCCGAACTTGGAATGTCATGAACTTAAGGCGATATTTCTTGTGAACTTTCGATTAACCTGTTTGACTTAATAAACGTACATTCCTTTAAGCAAAAGCCGAAAACAAGTAAGTACAAAATAAATTATTTCTAAATGAATGATGGACCGATCTTGAAGTTGGGTCACTTAGGACGAATCTGGACTGGTGACCGAAGCTTCTTATCCGCAAGGCTCCCAAGTTGTAGTGATTGCTCTGACGAGTCAGATGCTCCTGCACTTGCCTAGTCCCATGGATGAGTTGCGATTCTCCCAGAACTCATTACGAACTAAAACACTCCCTTCAACGGCATTCATTCTTGGGAAATTACCCTTGAACTTACGAAATCTGCCGCGAAAAGAGGAATGAGAGGGGTCAACATATCGAAACACAAGTTCGTTCCTAGTATGGGACATGTTATGAGCAAAAGCTTAGCCAATATAACCTGCGGGACTTTAGTAGAACCAAGGTTCGGCCAAAGCTTATAAAATCTCATATTGAACCTAGACCGCGCCTCTCCAATCAAGTATTGATTTTAAGGACGGAATAAGAGTGATCCGCATACAATGTAAAACTACCGATCCAATCAGAATTGACATGAGTAAGCCAAACATAATATATGGGATCGATGGGTTAACACCCTATAAGCATCCCCGATCTCACACTTGGTGATTAAAACACTCTCGTTAATTTGAAACATATTAATTCACTTAAAAGTTAGTTATAACACTTTGTTCTGACAATTTAAAAGACAAGATTTGAGAGGAAAGAGTTGTATATTGAAAACAATTAGCAAAGCAGGTACAAAATACAACTGAAATTTTAATTATCCTGCCCATCTCTCTTATCTTCAATTCCCTGCTCCTGCGGTTCGGTCCGGGCCGCGAGCTGCTTCAATTCTTCCTCCTAGTCGGCCACCTTTTGGTTGACCGCTCTCTCCATCTCTTCAAAGAGATAGAAGAAATAGTCTTCTTCCAGAACAGGTTCTTTCGAAGTTGGAATAACCTGAAACTTGCCATCTATTTCGAGTGGCTCGACAGCTTTCCATCGCTCGTCCGAATGGGAATGCCCGAACTGCTGTATAACCTGCTCTCGCATGATATCCAAGTATTTAGCAGTGTATACCCCATGTATGTTATCCGCTAAAGCGAAAAACAGGGGGGACCTAGCGAAGCCCAGGACTGCCTCCCGGACCGAACCTTCGATCGAAGTGCGGGCTCTTGTCAACTCCTCTTCCAAGTTCGCCTTCTCTTCTTGGGCACAAAGGAGAAGTACGTTCAACTTATTTCTCCTCTAATGGGCCCGACCTTGGACTTCGTTGACCTCTTTGTCCTTGGCCCGCAGCTTGGCCTCCAGGTCAGAAATTCGCCCCTGAGCTGTTTGTCCTATCTTCTCCAGATCAGAGACTTTATCTACTAAGAGCGAGACCTCCGTCCCAGCTCTTAGCAGCTCACTATCCAGTCGGTCACGGTTCTCCCGTACCGCAACCAACTCACCATGTTTGATTTCAACTTACATTTTCGCAAGGTCAAGTTGATCTTGGACTTGTTGGGACACAACCCTGCCACCCTGGTTCTTCTCCACGATTATGGCAGTTGTGAAGGCCTTCCTCAGCATTTGTATAAGATAACAAGGTTAAAAAAGTGAAGCTTCGGACCCTCATATAAAAGAAAATTACCTTGGTGGTGAGGTCGAGGAAACCCTCCATGATCTCTTCTCCAGACATGTCCGCTTGGACGTTGTCGGGGTTTTGCTCTCCATAAAGGCGGAAGTCCTTCAGGAAAGCACTTCTCCAGGAGGTTAGTTTTCTCCCCTTACTGAACCTGTCTAGCAGGCCCAAGGCAACTCCCCAGTTGGAGTTAGTCTTAGGGCCCGATGCAGGCTCCTTCAAAACGATCCCCTTAGTAGGGACCGAAGCACTCTCTCCATTCTTCAGCCTTTTGGGATCCTTCGGGGCTTCTGCTTCGGTCGCCCTCTTCCCTTTTCCCAAGGGGATCGGCGGTAGGGAGACGTTCGCCTTAAGGTGAAGACCGGGGAGAACCTTCTCCACAGGAATGGCTCCCTCCAGCAATTAAGCAATAGTATTAGCAATAATAAATGAGTTGTTTCCGATCTGATAGAGGCTGGATAGGCTCAAAGAACGAATCCCAGCCTTTATCACCTCCTCTACCACTCCAAATTCTCGAAATGCATGCCCTTCCCCAGTTGAAGGCTGCCCTGTGCAGCGAAGGGTCAATGTGCCCGCGCTGGTAGTTTGGATCGGGGGGTTCCCGGACCCCGATGGGACCAGCATACCCCCCGTTGCTGATTCACATCCATCATCACTGCCCGATGCTTCGCTTTGTCCTTCAGAAGGACGGACCGAAGTAGCCGCCACATGTTTGAAACGTGAGCTAGGCATCGTCTCAGTCGAGTCTGCAAAACAAATACATAAGGATCAGGAAAGGATAAAATCAAAATATTACTTCATACCCGATCCCTCTGATGGATCTGAGCAAGAAAACATCCCCTTCGGGGCTGAGGCTCTATGTAACGACCCTAATTTGGGCCTAGTTGTTTTGTTAAAACATGATAATTAAAACGGAAATATTCGGAAGCAAATTTAAAACATAGTTCGAAACATTAAAGTACGACTGCATAATTTAGAGTGTNCTCAATGATCTCTTCCCCAGACATGTCCGCTTGGACGTTGTCTGGGTTTTGCTCTCCATAAAGGCGGAAATCCTTAAGGAAAGCACTTCTCCAGGAGGTTAGTTTCCTCTCATTACTGAACCTATCTAGCAGGCCTAAGGCAACTCCCCAGTCGGAGTTAGTCTTAGGGCCCGATGCAGGCTCCTTCAAAACGATCCTCTTAGTAGGGACCGAAGCGCTCTCCCCTTTCTTCAGCCTTTTGGGATCCCTCGGGGCTTCTGCTTCGGTCGCCCTCTTCCCTTTTCCCAAGGGGATCGGCGGCAGGGAGACGTTCGTCTTAAGGTGAAGACCGGGGAGAACCTTTTCCACGGGAACGGCTCCCTGCAGCAATAAAGCAATAGTATTAGCATTAATAAATGAGTTGTTTCCGATCTCATAGAGGCTGGATAAGCTCAAAGAACGAATCCAAGTCGTTATCACCTCCTCTACCACTCCAAATATCCGAAACGCAGGCCCTTCCCCAGTCGAAGGCTGCCCTATGCAGCGCAAGGTCAATGTGCCAGCACTGGTAGTTTGGATCGGGGGGTTCCCGGACCCCGATGGGACCAGTATACCCCCCGTTGCTGATTCACTTTGATCAGCACTCCCCGATGCTTCGCGTTGTCCTTCAGAATGACGGACCGAAGCAGCCGCCATACATTTGAACAGTGACCGAGGCATCGTCTCAGTTGAGTCTGCAAAACAAATACATAAGGATCAGGAAAGGATAAAATAAAAAACATTACTTCATACCTGATCCTTCTGATGGATCTGAACTAGAAAACATCCCCTTCGGGGATGGGACTCCTGTCCTACCCGCAACACCTATTTCTATCAGTCTTTTCTCCCGAAGCAGCTCCGTTCACTTAAGGCGTGCTTCGGGAGGGGGGAACATCGCAAGTGTATTTGCGGTGTCCGGACAAGAGGGGTTGAACCTAGTTCGGTCCAACTGACCTATGCGTGGGTGAGTTATGCATGGCCACACCTTCAACATGTCCTCTTTTGGGACTGTTATCCACACATAACAAGACTCCCACGCATGGAGAGACTCTTCTTTATCCACTATAGCGCACTCTTTAGTGCGCACCGCTATATAGTATAGTTTGCGGCATCCTAATAGACCCTTACCCCTTCGGGACCCCACCAAGAATAGGTTGAAAAAATGTTCTAAGGTCGGGGCCCTATTCTGTTGGTGGCAATAAATATGAGCGCCACTATATACACATAACTACCCGGAAATAACGCAATAGTAGGGCAGTGAATTTCGTTAAGAACGGCTGCTACAAAAGGATGCAGCGGAAAACGAAGTCCGCACTTTAAAGAAGCGTAACTGACCGGAATAGCGGACGCCGGCACATTCATTTCCGCCGGAAGGAAATAGGGAATATCTTCCCGTCCCTTCCAGATGGAATAATGTGCCGGAATCGAAAACCTAGACCTAAACTCCTCAATGTCCAACTCAGACATGGCTGGGTATCTCATTTTATGAGGAGCCATACAATATACCTTAACAAAAATCGGAATGAAATGGGTGGAACGTGAAACAGATTGAGGGCGCAGAGAGCTCGATTTGGCAGTTCTTCCTTCGCGAAATGAAGATGAGGAGAAATAGTACCAAAACCCCAATTTAAATATTAATTTCCCAACCAATGGTGAGCTGCCACGTAATATTGCCACAGACGATGGCAGTACAAGCACACTCGTCACGCCTGTTGAATTATCGAATGTGAAGAGGCGCAAATCGGGATGTTAATATTTAAAAAATAACAAGGATAAAAGTATAACACAAATATACGCTACTGAGTTTTAAATACAAATTAATTCATACACTTATAAACTTAAGTGAAAGATCGATCCCCTGGATGCTCACTACCTGCAGGTACGGTCCCATGTTCTCACGAATGTGTAAACATCACGTAATCGGCCTTGTATCACCTCTACGATGGCAATCAAGCCCGAGGGGCTAGTGATGAGAACTATAAGATCGAGCACCCTGCAACGGATGAGGCCCAGTAACGATTGGGCCGATCGGTATGGTGGAAGCGAACTTGTGTAGCCCATTAATACACTTAACGAAAAGCGGCCCGATGTTCTGCGAGAGGACCGAAGATAACCTTGGCGAAATAAAGTGTTTTCTGATAACTGGCTCCGTGGTTCGGTCCAAACGGTTACAAACCCGCGCTTTCCATGCTTCGGGCCTTCACACGTTTACCACGCCTCGGGCCCGATCACGCATACCACGCCTCGGTCCCAACCTCGTTTTACATCGCGCCACAACAACCTCTAACAAACCTGCCAGAGGCGGTTACAAAGCGTGATTTACACACGCCACTAACTCTATAAATACAGAGCGCGACGACGGAAATAGGAGGACCTTTTGGACGCGTAAGAACATACCGTTACCCTGCCGAAGTTCTTACTGCTTTCTTACTCCTTGTCATTTTCATTAAACCTCTGATGTATTCTGTATGGATTGTTTGATTAGTGAACAGGCTATGAGCATAATTCGCTCTTAGTCAAGTGGTTTTCTCCCCAATTCCTGGGGTTTACACTATAAATCGTTGCGCCTCTTTATTGTTTCTAGTTTTAATCGTTTTCCCCATAAAAAACAAATCAAAACCGAGTTCGTTGGTTGACGAATCGGGTGACTGTTGGTACCCCCTAAAAAGGGACCATAACAATATCGGTGGTATACCGGTGATATATCGAAATATCGGTGTACCGATCATAACCGATATTTACCGGTATGACCGGTATACCACCGATATGACTCTCATGAGTAAAACACAGATAAATTAGTTATATCAAGAAATTTAGTGCATTAAAAACAACATTAAGTATAAAACATATTAAAAGATGAACTAAATAATGAAACCAAATTTATGTTCTACTTGCATATATCACAATACCTTCCCAATAGGACAAAACATTTTATGGGTTCGAAACAATTTAAAGATGTAGGATTCTTGATCAATATACAAAAAAGAAAAATGAAGTGTAAAATGTAAATATTCGAACTATCATTGTCATATCATGATAGAAATTACATATTAGATTTTGTTGGTCATGTAGAACTACAAAACCATGTCTGGGTATAGAGCAAAATGGAAGATAAAGAAACTCGAGTAGGCAGCGCCCAACGGCACCACAAATTGATTGTAAAAGTTTTTTGAAAACATTTGCAACTTCATTTTAAATCCATTAAACGCGAGGGCAAGAGGTTTACCGAATGCTTTGTTTTCAAAGCTTATCATAGTTATTGATCTCAAATAAATATCAAATTTTGGACTTATAAGAGAAATAATAACAACGCAAAAAAAGTAAAATTGAAATATTGAGGAGTAGGTTCATTTTAAGCATGCATTGCATTCCTAATGACATTTAATCATTAACACTATAATTAGTACTTTATTTTTAAGTATCCACAAAATAATTTCTTTTACTCGATTCCTATAGTGGTTAGGTACCCTAAACATTTTATTCAGGCTGCCTTCAACCAATATCATCATAATCTAACTTAAAATATTTTGTTGTGGATCAAGTCAATCAATTTGATTAAATTCTCTTTCCTAACTCTTTATTTGACTTATCTTGGTTGGGGATATATGAGATTACATTCTTGAGAGATTAAACATGTACATCGATTAACTATATTCATATACACATAGTAAAATATGGATATTTGAATATCAAAATAACGGGCTACATGCAGTCCAAACAACTAGAAAAGCTTAAATATTGAGAATCGGGTTGAAATTTCCAAGTTAGAGGCCAAGGGAAATATTAGCGATTGTCATGGTTTCCGTGAAACTATAAAATTTAGTGTAATTCTTCTCCACCAAGTGAAAATTCTTTGCAAGTGTGAAGCAATTTGTCAAGAGTAAGGCGTTAAAGGTGGTTTTCTCAAGAAAGTAATTTTTGACGACTATAATGTTATTCATCGCAAGTCTCGGGATTTGAAGCCATTTTTTGGGACTTGTGCTAAACACGGAACCCTTATTTTGTCTTCAGAGTTTCTATTAGTAAAAAATGAAACCCAACACTTCATTCCAATCTTAAAGCCTACTTAAACATGTTTGATAACTGAAAATCCTATTCGAACATGGATCGCCTTAGACACCTCGGTAAGTGTCCCGAACGACTTTATGTCATGCAAATTAAAAAATAACCCTAGAGCTATGCAGACTTGTAGTATTGGGAAGCATGTTGGACAACCTCGGGGTCAACATATATGTAAAACCATTATCCGACCCGTTTAAGGTGATAATTAATTTTATAATCTGTTTAACTATCCAAATATGCCCAAAACAGGATGATTATCCGACGGGTAGCGGAATAGATAAACCAAATTGTTATGCCTACAAAAATTTGAGTGTCTATTAATGGTAAACCATGTGAAACAATATAAGTGTTAAATATAAACGATGTACGTAAGTTGGAGGATCTATTTGGTAATTTGATAACTTGGGACATCATATTTATCTAGCTAAAGGGTTAAGTATGCAATTTTATCTATTATAATTACCTTATAAATATAATTGCACTACATTTCTCCAATACTTGATCTTCTGTCTATCTGGATTGTTTTCATTACAGTCTAATTATATATTGGATATTCTATATCTTACAGTTTTTTATTAATTGTTAACTCAATTTTTATAAATCTATCATATTTTTCATTAGTATAAAATCAGGCCTTACAATTTATCCCAATTCATCAATTTTTTATTGAGAGTGGGAACTACAATCACTGAATGGATCCTCCACTTCAATGTAAAAGATATGGATCCAATTCCCTCAACAAATGCAACATGTCATTATGCTGATTTTCCATCACGGGGCTCGTCTTTACGCATGTATTTCGAGCATCTAATATCCAAGATTTACACAGTGGGGCATCATACATTAGCATTTCCAGGACATGCTCCAAAAGCCTCTTTTCTGTCTCACATTCATTCTGTGGGAGTTTGATAACGGGCTTCGTTATCAAGCATGGTTCATGGTGTATGGTCATAGTTTTATATATGAGTTCCGGGAATTTTCTTTTCAGCTTCAGTTGTTTCTAATACCGGATTTACTATCACTTGAACACAGAAGAGTTTTAGGACACAGTGTAATACTGTGTTTTACACTGTAATACTGCTCCGATATCATGCTAAATTCAACACAAAGTATCTCGTATATAATGAAAGAGATAGCCATCAAGAATTCATTCAATCAAAATACAACTTGTTTCTTATAGCCAACCCCGTATTTGTATATTTTATTGCAAACCCTATAAACTGCAACATAAATTTAAATAATTCTACCTTGTGACGACTTGGCTTCGATGTAAAATTACATTACCCCATCTGAGAATTTCAAAGGCGAAGCAATAAGAAATGTTCAGCTTGCTAGTAAACCATTTGTAATATTTTCCCAAGCAGCTGGACCTTGAGGATGTATATTCACAAAGTATTTAACAAACCTAGCGTCAGAACAAGCTAAAATGGTGCTTAATGATAACATTGGCTTAGCAGCGTCTCTTTCCCTAAGCCAAGCATACATTGAAAATCTCACACTTATTCGATCCATATCGTAGCACAAATACGATGGAAAAGAGGCTAATGCCTCTAAGGGATATCCTAAGTATTCTTTAAGGAAGTAAATCTTCCTTTCAAGAACATCTTTACTCTGGTTTAGAACTATTGGTGCTAATTTAACCATATTCGACACTGTTCCAAAGTCGAGTCCGAAATGCATTAGACAATCAAATCTCTCTTGCAACTGGTCTCCTCTTCCTCTAAACTTCTTTAAAGCTTTTACCATTTCATCTGTATTCTCACTGTAACCGATTCTCAACAAAAACTGTGTCTTATCCACAATGTTGTTTGGGTTACGAGCAGCTATAACCTCAGGATTAGTAGTTTTCTGCTTGAAAGCTAGATTAAAGAAGGCCGAGGGATCATCGATCATAGTCTTACGTAATTTCTCCTTGCTCCCGCCGAAATTTCGAAGCATCGTTTTCGGTCCCTTCATAGAATGAGAACTCAAAAGATCCATATGGCTACATAGAATATGAACAGTATCTTCTGGTTGCATTTCTACTTCAAACAGAAAACGCAATGCTTTCCAAAAATTCTTGTAGCATCTCGGTAATAAAACCCGAGGGTTCTTCAATACCAAACGGTAAATACCGTGCATATCAAGCCCCAATTTAAGCAATGCACTAGCAATAACATAAACTTGTTTCCCAGATCCCTCAAGTACTACTGCATTCTCATTCATAATCAAATTTTTCAACTCAGTATCATCATAACCAATATCAACAAGAAAATTTAATGTATCAAGTATCCTATTCCAATTGTCTGTTCTTTTACAAGATATATATAGTGAAATCCAGTTACCATCAAACCCCAAAACCTTAAATCTTTCAATAACACTTACAAAAGCTTTATTCAACTCACCAATCAAAAGCAGAGGGGAGCAAGTTACAAGCTTTATGATGGTTGATTTATTTAAACCTAAACGCTCATAATTTGTTAACTTTCTATCCAAAATACCATCTTTATCATAAAAAATTTGCTTCACTTCCTTGTATATCCTTCCTATATTACTTCTAGGTACACCATAATTAGCAAGGGTGTGATAGTTATCAAGGAAGACCTGATCATCACAAAGAAACATTAACCCTCGTGGAAGAACAGATGCAATTTCTGAGGGATTCAAGCCAATGCTCTCAAAAAGAGGCTCAAATTCGTTTATGGGGTGGTACCTGAAGAACTTTGATAATTCTCTTGAGATGTCATTCTCCTTTCCAACTTTATCAATCAGGCCATTTAGAAACTTGGGCGAGTTCTTGCTTATATGTTCAGCATCCATGAAACCAAATCCTCTAGTGCAATGCAAGTAGTCAAAAAGCGCAGCCTGCGCTTCAAACTTCGCCATACGAGTAACCCCATCTACACTGGGGATGATTGCAGCTTGAGCAGTTGAATTAACAATAGAAAGCTCTGGAATTTTTCGAAGAGGCACCGAGCTGTGAAAGAACTGGGTTCTTGAATAAACATAAAATCCAGGGTTGGGGGAAAAAATTGAACACTTTCGTCCTACGTTAGGGAACAAGAATTGCGCTTCGAACAGTGTAATCATCTTTTTATTCTTAAAGATGAACATGGAAAATGCTGAAACAATAACTAAATTGTTACGATCTCAGATCGTAGATGAGGAAGAACAGAAGAATGTTAGGGGGGAAGAACACAAGATTTGGGAGGAGGCAGAAGGTGAGACTGAGAAGAGATACGGAATTTTAGGGATGCTATTTTCTAAAATTCTCCATACTCAAATGATTTTGGTTATATAAATCTCTCTATGCATCATCATTATCTCATATCCATAATATATTCTCTTTCCATTTCTAAAACATCTCACTCATCCATATAATTTTTTATTTCTCTTTCACCTACATCATCTCATCTTTCCAAATATCATTTTATCTTTCTATCTTATCATATTTATTTATTTACTATTCAATTTATCAATAAATATTATGTTTTAATTTTAATATTTTAAATTTCAATATTTTCGATGATTAAACATTACTTTTTTATAATATATATCATTGTATGTATTATATTTAATTGCTTTATACTCATTTTTAATATTTCGATTTCGAAATGATCTAATTTTATCTAAAATTACATATTTATATTATCAAAATAAAATTATAAATATTTATATGAATATATTTATTATTAAATTATAAAAATATATATTTTAAAAAAAATTTAAAAAAATTTAAAAATTATATGAATAGTATTTCTACGGACAAGGGGCGCTCAAGCCCTTATCTACGGAAAATATTTTTCCGTGGAGAAATGGGCGCCCATGTAACGCAGAGAGATCCATACGGTCTTCTGCCATTAAAGGAAGTTTTAAACCAGGTACCAAAGATGCCGTCTAAGTTGATATGGAGACAACGAGACCCAAGAGAGGATTCAATAGCTAAAAATGAACAAGTGATGGAGCGGTCCAGATAGATTGCATAGGTTCGTGATAGTGTTGGAGTAATCCTAATAGGGAGTTGGGTTCGGTTCCAACAGTTTGGATCTATCCCGATAGACTGGATAGGTCTTGATAGGTTGGATGTTGATCATTCTTAAAGAATTAATTGTATTCACGGAAGACGCGTTTTCTAAGGAAAGTTACATATTCTTAAGGATCAAATAACAGAATTAATATGAGACAATGAGGGAAAACTGTCAATCCACATCTATATAAGATAGATGAATTTGAGGATGAAAGAGTCCAATTTACGTCATTCCTAACCTGTTGTTTATTCATTCCCTTATCATTTCATTGCCTTTATCTATGTTGTATTTTTCCATTGATTTATTAATAAATTAACCGTGAAGGTTCTTCTCTTGGCACCATGGTTTTTTCCCCTTTGTTAAGGGGTTTTCTACATTAAAATCATTTGTATTCTTTCAATTTTCTATATTTTAAGTTGTCTCCACAAAGAACGAATAAAAGTCGTTTCTTAATCATTAAATATGATCAGAACCGATGATTGTTGGTAGCCTTAAAAAGGAAACACAACACATTTATATTCATAATTATCCGACTATTCTTTTATAAAATACTGAGTTTGTTTTATTTAACTTTTTAAAATTTAGGTGTCATTAGATATGATAATGTAAGATGTAGTATGGTGAGATATGATAATCTTGAATTTTTAAATATATTTGATAAAATTATAGTACTATAACAGTTATTTGTGAAAAAATACTAGATATAAAAAATAATAAATATAATAATCTTATAATTACTAGAAGTAAGGATAAATCAGAAATTTCTTAGATCATAATGATACCACAACGAGTTTTTTTAGTTGTGATGAAATCGTTATTTTTTAGCGATGAACGCATTGCAAATTTGCTTTTATTTTGTGCACGTTAAAAAAATCATGATTTAAACAACTTACCACACTTTTAATCAATAAACCAAACATACCTAGTATATATTGAGTTTGTTTGGTTCAATTTTTTAAAATTTAGGTGTGGTGAGATATGATGATCGTGAACTTTATATATTGATGAGAATCCTAGGACAGGGTACTCTACAATGGGTAAGACCCAATAACGATTAGACCGACCTATGTAATAAAAGCGAACTTGTGCGGCCCAAAATCTCCAACTTAGTACATTTAAGATAAATTGACCCGATATTCCGCGATGGGACCAAAGATAGACTTGGCAAAATAGAACGGCGTTTAACAGGTGGCCCCACGGTTACATCCCACACGTTCTACGCTTCGGGCCTCCACACGTTTACCACGCCTCTGGCTAGATCACGCAGGCCACGCTTCGGTCCCCGCCACGTTTTACATCGTGCGACAACAACCTTCAACAAACTTGTCAGAGGCAGTTACATGGCTTGGATTACACATGCCTTCATCTCTATATATACAGAGTTTGACGACGGAATTAGCAAGACCTTTTGGACGCATAAGAACAGACCGTTACCCTGCCGGAGTTCTTATAGCTTTATATATCTCGTCATTTTCATAAACCTCTACTGTATTTTTGTATTATGAACTGATTGATTAGTAAATCACTAAGAGCTTTTTTTGCTCTTAGTCAAGTGGTTTTTTCTGCATTTTCCGGAGTTTTCCACTCTAAATTGCTTTGCCGATTTCTTCATTTACTTATTCTAATCGTCTCCCCACCATAAAAAAATTAAAACCGAGTTCGTATCTTGACGAACCGGACAACTGTTGGTACCCCTAAAAAGAGACCATAACAGTTTGGCACCGTCCATGGGGACGATTCTCTAATCCCATTTGAGTTTTCTATCAGGGATAGGATAATCAAAGGCATGACAACTGGAACTTCGACGAACGACAGTGATGTGCTTCCCAACAGTCTCCCAGCCCCAACATTCACTTTACAGGACTTGGAAGCTGTTGTTAGGAAGGTGGTACTGAAGCTTACGTCGGAGAGAAGTGAAACAAAATCAACGGTTGTTTCAAGTCCTGTTCCAAGAAGTAGAGGGTACGAGAGCGACCCTGATGAGCACATCACTGATGATGAAGAAATTATTAGGCGCGGTGTAACGATGAGGAGGCCGAGATATTGATCCACTCCTCCCCCCGGCCAGAGCTCCAACTCCCGCTCCTAGGAATGATCAGGAGCAGATGCAGCGACGTATTGACGAGCTCACTAGGCAATTGGAAAGCATGCACGCGCTGAAGGATTGTGGGCCCGATCTAGGGTGGCTCAATCCTGGTTTATTCAACAGGGCCATGAAGGCACCAATTAGGCGGAATAAGGATGAGGACTGGTGGCATAATTTAAATGCGGTCCAGGCGTCATCCCAACAGTCTGAAGGCATGTCTGTCACCCTGGAAGATTTGATGCTCCTTTTTTCCGAGGAGGTTTGGCCAGCAGTCCCAGATCGATATTATCGCAACCCTGAGGGGTTGCCGACGTTTCGCGGCGACGGAGATCTTATCGATCACGTTGCCGATTTTGAATTACGCATGGGAACGGTTAAGGCCTCGGATTCATTGAAGTGCCGCATCTTCGCGGCAGGATTACAAGGCGATGGCCGAACCTAGTTTAACAATCTGCCGGCCCGATCCATACAGTCGTATGATGGGTTTATTTTAGTTTTCTCTGAGCAGTTCGCTCCAAATGTAGGACCGCCCCGAAGTAGGCAGCAACTATATCAGTTGAAGTATATCCCGGCTAAAATGAGTCTTCGGTCCTTCATGGAAAAATTCAACAGGACCGCTCGGGGCATCAAGCTGGAGCTCCGGGATAAGATTGATATTATGCAGCAGGTCTTTGGACCGTGTGGCCTTTCAGCCAGTTTGGTGAAGAGCACGCCATCCACCTTAGGAAAGCTTTTTCACAAAATCAACAAGTATATTAAGGTTGATGAAGTGCTGGGATTAGGCTATCGGAAGTTTAGCGGGAATTCTGAACCCGCAGGTGATCACAGGGTTTCCTACCCTAAGTAGCAGTTGCTATAAGTAGCAGCTGCTATAAGTAGCGGCTGTAACTGAGAAAGACATCCCCTTGAAGCAGGAGGACAATCGGGTGTATTGCGAACTACATCACAACCGCGATCACCCAACTCTGAAGTGCCCACTGTTGAAAGAGACAATAGCGACAATGAATAAAGAGAGGCCCGACCGGAATGGTCAAAAGGGCAATCGAGCTGAATCTCCCCAAAGGGGCCATCAGGGTGACGATCGTCACAGGCCGCGGGGAAAAGATAATCGGGGACAACCCCGGAACTACAATGATCGGACGAAGGACCGAATGTCTCCTCCGCTAGAGCAAGACAGAGGCCAGCACGGTCGAGAGAACCGTGGACAGGGCCGAAGAAGAAGGTGACGGGGCCGTGGCGGTAGAGCCCCGCAAAATGAAGGTGGAAGACAGGAGCAACCCGCTCCTCCACCTGCTGAAACGGGTGCCTCACCTCCTCAAAACGATGCGGCACGCAGAGAAGTAGTCGGAGATATTTATGTTATCTCCGAAGGATTGAGAATCAATGAGTCGGTCCGAGACCGAAAGAGAACAACGCGCGAAGACTCCACTGAGAGCTCCGAATCTGTGGCGCTGGTTAAGTATGATCTAGCTGAGAGGTCCCCTTCCTTCCGGGAGGATATTACTTTCACTATGGCCGACCGGGAGGGGATTATCGATCCATGTGATGACCCCCTTACTATCACTGGAATCATTGGGAGCCGTCGGGTCCACAGGATCTTAGTTGCCACCGAGGCTTCGTGCAATCTGATGAGCGCAAAGTTGCTGAGATGCTGAGAGTTGCTACTCACGATCTTCCGATCGCTAATATAACTCTCTTGGCATTCGACCAGAGGAGTGTCGTTCCCTGCGGGAAAATTTTATTCCAGTCACCCTTGGAGACCCATCCAAGGACCGATCGGTGATCTTGGAATTCATTGTCGTTGAAGTTGACTTGGCTTACAACACCATTATCGGACGGACCGGCCTCAGTGAGTTCGAGGCGGTCCCTTCTACTTATCATATGATGTTCAAGTTCTCATCCGCTCACAGAATCATTTATGTAAAGGGGGATCAGAAGGAAGCAAGACAATGCAACTTGAGCTCGTGCCGAACTTTGTCACCTGTTAAAAGGGCCCGGGTGGATTTGCTTGAAGAGCCACCACCCCCGAGGCAAGCCATGGAACCCGTTGAATTTAAAATTATTAATTTGGTTGAGGATGACTCAACCAAAACTACTCGAATCGGGGCACATCTTGCCCTCGCATTTGAAGAAGAGCTGATCCACCTGCTGAGAAGCCAAGTAGATATATTCACCTGGACCCTAGATGATGTTCCGGGGATTGACCATTGATGATATATTTGCTTGGACCCCAGATGATGTTCAAGGGGATTGACCCTTTAAGCCAAGTAGATATATTCGCTCGGTAACTGACCCCAAATGATCAATACCGAGCCTGGTACAAAGCCTGTTAGGCAGAAGAGGAGATATTATTCTCCCGAAAAAAACTACTACGGTCACGGTCTATCAGAGAGATCCTCTATACTGAATAGGTTGCAAACCCAGTAGTGGTTTCCAAGGCAGATGGGAAATGAGGAATGTGTATCGACTTCACCGACGTCAATAAGCGCTTCGAATCTACCCGTTCCCACTGCCACACATTGACCGATTAGTAGATGATGTGTCTGGCAGCACAATAATGAGTATCATGGATGCTTACTTCGGGTATCATCGAATCTTCCTTGTAGAGGAAGATAAGAAAAAATCATCATTGATGACCGAAGATGGCGTCTATTGCTATGTAGTTATGCCGTTCGGCCTAAAAAACGCTGGAGCAACATACCAAAGGTTGGTCAACAAAATCTTTATAGATTTGATATGCCATATGATGGAAGTGTATGTTGACGATATGATTGTCACGTCTATGAATGATGAAGACCATATTACTTATTTGTCTCGTTGTTTCAAAGTATAACGCAAATATAAGCTAAAACTAAATCCAAACAAATGCTGCTTCAGAATCCGAAGTGGAAAATTTTTAGGATATTACGTTTCAGAGAAAGGCATAGAGGTTAACCCTGAGAAATTGCAGATTATTATTGATATGCAACCTCCACGAAACAAGAAAGAATTTCAGAGGCTTACTGGCCGACTCACTGCGCTAAGCATATTTATCTCCAGATCCATAGATTGGGCTCTGTCTTTTTTCAGTGTGCTAAGAAAAGCAAGTCATCTAGACTGGACCGAAGAGTGCGATTGGGCCTTCTCGGATCTGAAGACTTATTTAAGCACTTTCCCAGTAATGGTGAGCCCAACTTGTGATGAAATTTTGGGCTTATATCTAGCGGTTTCAGAAGTTGCCGTCAGCGCAGCTCTGGTAACCATCCGAGATGACATACATAGACTGTTTATTATGTGAGTCATTCTTTGTTGCCTGCTGAAACTAGATACACAACCTTAAAGAAGTTCATGTTGGCTTTGAAGAAGGTTGTATCTAAGCCGAAGCATTATTTCGAAGGTTGAACGATTTATATTTACACTGACCAGCCTCTGAAAGTGGTTCTTAAGCAACCGAATCTAAATGAGAGATTAGCGAAATGGGCTATCAAACTTAGCGCCATGTATTTGGAATTCGTGCCGCGAAGGACGATCAAGGCTCAGGTTCTCGCTAATTTTGTGGTCGAAATGACCCGGTCAGCCATATTTCTAAACCAATAGGATGATCGGTGTACTGTCCACGTAGATGGATCGACCTTCGGAGGGAGAGGGTGGGCATTACCCTCACAACGTTACAAGGTGATCTTATTCATTCCACAGTTATATGTTCCTTTGCTGGAACAAATAACGTGGTAGAATATGAAGTTGTATTATTGGGAATGACCCTGGCCCGAAAGATGAGAGTTAGTAAAGTGCGAATGTTTTCATACTCAAAGTTAGTGGTGGAACAGTTTGCAGGGAGATTCGAAACTCATGATCCGATGATGAAATTATATTGCGCCAAAGTCCTGGAATTATCCAAAAAGTTCAGTGAATTTTTTCTTGACCACGTGCTACGGGAACAAAATAAGGTTGTTGACGCACTTGCCAGTTTGGCCGTGGGCATACCTGACATGGAACCGAGCACTATTTCGGTCCATATCCAGGACCGACATTCGGTAGAGATTTCATTGACCGAACAGTCATTTGAAGAAATTTGGGCTTTATGCCACGAACTCCAGGGCTTGACTATTAGCGTTACTGAATCTCCTAGGGAACCCAACTGGATGGACCCCTTTATTAAGTATGTAACAAACGGCTATCTTCCTGAAGACAAGTCAGAAGTCAGAAAAATAGAAGTTCGGGCTAAGAGATTTGCTCTAATTAACGGACGATTGTTTAAAAAGAGTTTTGAGGGCCCGCTGTTACGTTGCCTATCCCCTATTGAAATTGAAGCCGTTATGATTTATGTTCATGAAGAGATATGCGGTATTCACTCAGGGGCTCGATCTATATATCATCGCGTCGTCAGAGCCTGATATTTTTGGCCGACGTTGCTTGGAGATGCCAAGAAATATACCAAACGCTGTGCCATATGTCAATATCATGCTCCGATCCCACACTGCGTGGGGCTCCCTTATCGGTCACCCCATTGCCTTGTCCGTTTGACAGATGGGGGATTGATATCCTCGAACCTTTTCCTTGGTCAATAGGGCAAAGGAAATTATGTATTGTGGTAGTTGAATATTACTCGAAGTGGATTGAAGCAGAAGCAGTGGCCGTCATCTCGGAGAAGGTTTTAAAACACTTCTTATGGAGAAATATTGTCAGCCGCTTCGGGGTGCCCCGAGCACTCATATAAGACAGTGGGACCCAGTTCCGTGACAAAGCGTACGGGATTTATGTACCAAGTTGGGTATCGCCCATCATTTCTCATCAATGGCCCACCCCCAAACTAATGGACTTACGGAGGTATCTAACAAGTTATCCTGAAAGGATTAAAGACCAAGTTAGAAGATTTTGGAGGGAAATTGTCTGAACATATCTATGAAGTCCTATGGGCATACCGAACTACACCACGCTCAACAACCCAAGAATCACCAATCTCATTAGTACATGGGTTCGAAGCAGTCAGCATGGTGGAGGTTGCCATCCGATCGCCCCGAATGTCTCAATACAATGAGCATATGAACGGCGAAAGGACATTGTTGGATCTCGAGATGATCGAGGAAAATAGAGATGCGATTTGGCCCATGGGGATCGGCTACAGGGAGACGTTCGCCTTGATGTTGGGGTCGGTGAGAACTTTCTCCACGAGAACGGCTCCCTGCAGCAACAAAGTAATCGTGTCAGCGCTAACAGCGGAGTTATTTCCGATTTGGTAGAGGTTGAATAGGCTCAAAGAACGAATCCTTGCCATTATCACCTCCTCTACCACTCCAACTACCCGAAGCGTGGGCCCTTCGCCCGTTGAGGGCTGTCCTGTGCCTACGCTGGTTGTTTGGATCCGGGGGTCCCCTCCAGTGGACGACCCTGATGGAACCAGCGTACCCCCTGTTGTTGATTCAGCCTTCTTCGCACTTTCCGTTGCTTCCTGTTGTCCTTTAGAATGACGGACCAAAGCAACAGCCAAACGCTTGAATCTTGAGCTTGGCATTGTTTCGGTTGAATCTGCAAGATAAATATATAAGGATTAGGAAATGACGGAGTAAAAATGTAACTTCATACCCGATCCTTCAGATGGATCTGAACAAGAAAAGACCCCCTTTGGGGATTGGGCTTCGGTCCTACCCGCGACCCCTATTTCTATCAGTCTTTCCTCCCGAAGAAATTCTGTCCGTCTAAGACGTGCTTCGGGGGGAGGAAACATCGCAAGTGTGTTTGCGACATCCGGACTAGAGGGGTTGAACCTGGTTTGGTCCAACTGGCATATGCGTAGGTGGGTTATAAGTGGCCACACCTTTAACATGTCCTCCTTAGGAACTTTTATCAACACATAACAAGTGTAATAGCCAAGAAAAAGGTATGATGGAACAAATGGTAGGGAATGTAGCGGTAAAGTCTAGACGAGGAATAACGAGGGATACGGGAATGTAAGAATGTAAAAGGAAACGAAAAATAGAAAAGTGAAGCAAAAGATAAATGAGGGGTCAAAATGAAAAGAAGGAGGGGTTAAAGTGTGAATTAGAAAAGTTAGGATGTCTATAAATAGGGGTGGGGAGGCCCAAAAAACGAGTTAATTATCATTAAGACACGAAAATTCAAAAATTACCGGGAATAAGGAAAATTGTCGTGGATTTCCTGCAAGCATTTATTATCGCGGATTTGCCACCTTTGAACTATTGTCGCGGATTTTGTGAAGAGTAATTATTGTCGCTGATTTAAGGGGTTGAGCAAATTGTCGCGGATTTTTGAGTAAAGCAAATTGTCGCGGATAAAACTTGTTGAGCAAATTGTCGCGGAAAGGTGGCAAGTGTAATATTATCACGAAAATGTGGCAAGTGTAATGTTATCGCGGAATTCGGTTCTAAGGTAGGATTATCGCGGATTTTGATTTTCGGCATAGAATTGTCGCGGATTTCAAGGCAGAGGTGAATTATCGCGGAAATACCAAGTTCGAGTGTTTTCGTTTCGGCTCAAAGTCGGATCGTGGGAGGAAAAGGACACATAGGGTCTACGGCAATCACAAAGTTAACAATAAGATAATAACGTCGGAATTCGAATAACTAAGACCTGTTACGAAATGCAGGGAAGCACGGAAAGATTATAACAAGCTAAAGCGAACGGTAAGCGGAGTGAACACAATATAGTAAGGGAAGGTTCAGACTTAGGGAATGGGATTGGGTTAATAAAGAAGAAAGGGAAGACACGAATGAATGAGATAAATGTTAATAAGACTTGGGGTGAGGAAGGATGGACCGTCCGACCGAACCCGACATCGTGCCTAGCACACGATTCGCCAAAGGAAGGGCATGCCTGATGAAGGGAACGATAAGTTCCAAAGAGTAAAAGATACGTATGAAAAGGGTAGAACGGATCCGGGTGGAAAAAGGGGTAGCGCCTAAGTACCCACCCGGGGAAGGGAAGCATATGGCCCGTCGAGTCATCCAACAGCTAACGGTTGGCTTGGGCGGGACATGCACCGAGCATGTTACTCTCGGCAATAGTAAAGTTAAAGTATGATGGGAATGATAAGGGTAAAAGAAGAGGGAAATAAGAAAACGGTTAAAAAGGAACGATTCATGTGTGTGTATACGGTGTAATTGAGAAACGTAAACATAATGTGTAATGTGTGTGAAGTTTCCTTTAATAGATTGTGACCGCTTTATAGATTTTGTAGGTGACGCAGACGAGGTATGAGAGGGCATGGGAAGGAGGTCGTCGGTTGTCCGGTGATAGAGTCCGGTCCTTCGGAGAATACTCTAAATTATGCTGTCAAACTTTGATGTTTTCGAACTATGTTTTATGTTTACATTCGAATATTTCCATTTTAATTATCACACTTTAACAAAACAGCTAGGCCCAAATTAGGGTCGTTACAACAAGACTCTCACGCATAAAGAGACTCTTCCTTATCAAATATAGTGCACTTCTTGGTGCGCATAGCTATGTAATATAACTTACGATATCCTAACATACCCTTACCCCTTCGGGACCCGACCAAGAACAAATTTAAAAAATGCTCCAAGGTCGGGACCATGCTCTGTTGGTGGCAATAAAAGATAAATGCCACTAAGTACACATAGCTACCCAGAAATAACGCAAAGGTCGAGCAATGGATTTCCTTAAGTATGGCCACTACGAACAGGTGTAACGGAAAACGTAACCCACACTTCAGGGAGACATAACGGACATGAATATCACTTGCGAGAACGTTCATTTCCGCTGGAAGGAAGCAGTGAATATCTTCCCGCCCCTTCCAGATGGATTAATGAGCCGGAATCGAAAACCTAGACTTAAACTCTTCGATGTCCAACTCAGACATCGTTGTGTATCTCATTTTTCCAGGATCCAAGGCTATTACCTTGATGAAAAACGTTATGAAAGAGTTTAAACGTAGGCAAGAACGAAGAAGCATAGAGCTTGATTTGGGCGATTTTTCTTCGCGAAATGACGATGAGGATGAACAATATCTGAAACCTTGATTTTTAATAGTAATTTCCATACTAATTGTAAGCTGCCATGTAGGACTATCACAGGCGGTTGCAGTCTGTACGCACTCATCACGCCTATTGAATAGCAGAATGTGGAAGGGCACATGTATGTATATTAATATTTAATTGTGATACAAAAATAAACGTTTTGGTATTTTGAATTCAAATACACATCTTAAATTTACCAAGTGAAGGATCGGTCTCATGGATGCTCATAACAAGCAGGCTCGGTCCTATATTCTCCGAATGTATATAACGTTGCGTGGTCGACCTTGCGTCACCTGTGCAATGGCAACCAAGCCCAGGGGATAGTGATGAGAATCCTAAGACCGGGTACTCTGCAATGGGTAAGACCCAATAACGATTAGGCCAACCCATGTAATAAAAGCGAACTTGCGCGGCCCAAAATCCCCAGCTTAGTACATTTGAGATAAACTGGTCCGATGTTCCGCGATGGGACTGAAGATAGACTTGGCAAAATACAACGGCGTTTGACAGGTGGCCCCACGGTTCGGTCCAAACGGTTATAGCCCACTCGTTCCACGCTTCGGGCCTCCACACGTTTACCACGCCTCGGGCTAGATCACACAGACCACGCTTCGGTCCCCGCCACGTTTTACATTGCACGACAACAACCTTCAACAAATTTGTCAGAGACAGTTATAGGGCGTGGATTACACACGCCTTCATCTCTATAAATACAGAGCTTGACGACGGAATTAGCAGGACCTTTTGGACGCATAAGAACAGGCCGTTACCCTGCCGGAGTTCTCATTGCTTTCTATACCTTGTCATTTTCATTAACCTCTACTGTATTTTTGTATTATGAACTGCTTGATTAGTAAATCGACTAAAAGTTTTTCTTGCTCTTAGTCAAGTGGTTTTTTCCCAATTTCTCGGGGTTTTCCACTCTAAATTGATTTGCCGATTTCTTCATTTACTTATTCTAATCGTCTCCCCGCCATAAACAAATTAAAACCGAGTTCGTATCTTGACGAACCGGACAACTGTTGGTACCCCCTTAAAAGGGACCATAACATATATGTTTAGTAATATTGCGATATTATTTTCGTGATTTATGTAAAAATACTAATATACCCTTATATAAAAAAAAATAATAAATATAATTATATTATAATTAATAAAAGTAAGAGTGTAATAGCCAGAAAAAAGGTATGATGGAACAATAGTAGGGAAGGTAGCGATAAAGTCTAAACAAGGGGTAACGAGGGATACGGGAACGAAAGAACGTAAAAAGAAACGAAAAATGGAAAAAAGTAAAGTAAAAGATAGAATTGGGGTCAAAATCAAAGGAAGGAGGGGTTAAAGTGTGAATTAGAAAAGTTAAGATGTCTATAAATAGGGGTGGGGAGGCCCAAAAACGAGTTAATCATCATTAAAACACGAAAATCCGAAAATTGCCACGAAGAAGGAAAATTATCGCGGATTCTGCACAGGCCATTATTACCGCGGATTTCTCAAAGAACATTATTGTCGTGGATTTGGGTGATGAAGAGAATTATCGCAGATTTTTGGTGAAGAGAATTGTCGCGGAAAATAGGAACAAGAGTAAAATTGTGGCGAAAAATCCTTGAAGTACAACATTATCGCTGATTGTGTTCTAAGTGTAAAATTATCGCGGATTTAGAATTGCATCATAGAATTGTCGCGAATTTTGAGGAAAGAAGGAAATTATCGCGGAAATACTAAGTTCAAGTGTTTTCGTTGCGTCTCGACGTCGGATCGTGGGAGGAAAAGAACACGTAGGGTCTACGGAAAGCGCGGAAAGACTATAGCAAGCAAAAGCAAACGGTAAGCGGAGTGAACACAATATAGTAAGGGAAGGTTCAGACTTAAGGAACGGGATCGGGTTAATAAAAAAAAAAGAAAGGAAAAGATACGAAGGAACGATATAAATGTTAATAAGACTCGGGGTGAGGAAGGATGGACCGTCCGACCGAACCCGGCATCGTGCCTAGTACACGATTCTCCAAATGAAGGGCATGCATGATGAAGGGAGCGATAAGTTCCAAAGAGGAAAAGATACGTACGAAAAGGGCAGAACGGATCCGGTTGGAAAAAAGGGGTAGCGCCTAAGTACCCACCCGGGGAAGGGAAGCATATTGCCCGTCGAGCCATCCAACAGCTAACGGTTGGCTTGGGCGGGACATGCACCGAGCATGTTACTCTCGCAATACTAAAGTTAAAGTATGATGGGAATGATAAGGGTAAAAGAAGAGGGAAATAAGAAAACGGTTAAAAAGGAACGATTCATGTGTGTCTATACGGTGTAATTGAGGAACGTAAAGATAATGTGTAATGTGTGTGAAGTTTCCTTTAATAGATTGTGACCGCTTTATAGATTTTGTAGGTGACGCAGACGAGGTATGAGAGGGCATTGGAAGGAGGTCGTCGGTTGTCCGGTGATAGAGTCCGGTCCTTCGGAGAATACTCTAGATTATGCTGTCAAACTTTGATGTTTTCGAACTATGTTTTATGTTTACATTCGAATATTTCCGTTTTAATTATCACGCTTTAACAAAACAGCTAAACCCAAATTAGGGTTGTTACAAAGGGTAAATTAATCTTTTTCAAAATCACGATGAAGCCATATTTGGTTTTAACTGCTATGATGAAATTGTGATTTTTTTAACAATTATCACATCGAAATTAAGCTTTTGTTTTGTGTACCATATAAAAATCACGATCTTTACATCGCACCGCACTTCACCTCACCTCACCGCACTTTCTATCGCCGAACCGAACAAACCCATTGTCTTATTCGGTAAACACTCGAGAAACGAGAAAAATGTTGAAGTCAAGTGAAGTTCATAGCTAACGTGAGAATCTGCCGGGGAGAGAGCATAAGCCAATACAGAAACAGTTAGGTTTGGATCTCTTCTCATTAATTGAATCCGACGTTGAATAATGAGAATTCATTTCTCTTCAAGAGGGAATTTTCACAACACACACTCTGTTGATTACATAAATCAAATTCAATGGAGAATAATGTCCTCGACTGTGCCATACTCTTTATTGGTTGGCAACATTATGTATTTAATGATATGCTCAAGACCTGATATCACATTCTCTACTGGTTTGCTGAGCATGTAATTATCTAATCTTGGTAAGAATCCGGTTTGTGGCAAAATTGTTATTGAGATAATTAAAGTAAACAAGAACTTGTGGATTGATGTTTGGAACAAATGAAAAATTGAAACTGGACACATTTTCTGATTTTGTAGGGGATTGTGATGTAAGAAAATAATTACTGGATATGTTTCAATATTAGGAGGAGCATCCATATCATGGGGATCAAAACTCTAGAAAAGTATGGTACTCTCTAACATCGAGGCAGGATATGTTGCCTTATTTAGGGAGGAAAAAGATCTGTTATTATTGAATAGGCTTGTATCTGATATTGGTTTCAAGAACCATCCACATGCACTTCATCGTGAAAATCAAAGTGCTTTAGACCTTGCAAAGAATCCAACCTTCCATGCTATGACCAAGAATGTTGATGTTAAGAATCATTAGATAAGAGATGTTATTGCATCCAAGGAACTTGTGATTCAAAAGGATGAAAATCCTGCTACATGTTCACCAAGATTGTGACATCAAGAAAGCATGATCATTGCTCCAAGAAAGTAGGCTTGGAGGAGATGATCATCTATAGTAATTAAATTGAGAGTCTATTGGTGAGTTGGAGAATGAGTTAGTTGTTCGAATATACTTATTTTGTAGATATAACATGGATTCATGAGGTTATATTTTTATTAGTTTTTTTACACTTGGATCTACCTCTTTAAGAATATAATTTTTATTGTTACGATTTGCCTCATATTTCACATAAAGTCACATGTTTAGGAGAGTGATTAGTCTATTTACTACTACAACATGAATGTATGTTGTTAAAACATTAATATGCGTTGTTAGAATAAAGAATAATTTGTTTATACCTTGATTTTTTTCATGTGGTTATTGTTGTGGTAAAAAAATCAGGGGTATCAAAAGTCGTCTGGTTCGTTGTAAAACGAACTCGGTTTTTATATGAATGAGAGAAACAATTATGAAATAAAAAGGGGCAAATGGCACAACAATTTTTAGAGTCGAAAACCCCTCGGGAAAGGGGAAAAAACCACCTTACTAAGAGTTGAAAAAGCTCTTAGCCGATATATTAATAAAACAGTTCATATTACAAACAGTGAGGGCTTGAGAAGATGACTAAGGGAAATAAGAAAACGCACAGGTAAAACCAGAAGAGTATCGGTTGATTTGGGCGTCCAAAAGGTCCTCACGAGCTTATCATTTAGCCATGTACTTATAGAGGGGAAGTCGCGTGTGGATCACGGCCCAAAACCGCCTGTAACAAGGTCGTTTTCCCATGCTGGAAAATGTGGTTGTGCCCGAAGTGCGAACAAGGTGAACAAGCCCGAAGTGTGGAACGCATGCATGTGCCCGGAGCGCGTGGCACGTGGCTGTAACCGTTGGACCAATTCCAGGGGTTGGTCCCCCGATGTCTTAATTATGCCTAACTCTATCTTCGGTCCTGGATCATAAGTGGACCTTCGGGTAGGTTATTTCAATTGGCCAAGCTAAGGATATAGGCTGCGCGAGTTCGTTTCTTGTCCTCTGGGTTGGCCCAATATATGACTGGATCTTGTCCAATACGGGGTACTCGGTCCCAGAGCCTTTATCACTAGCCTCTCGGGCTTGGTTGCTGTCGCGAGGGTGATACAAGACGGACCATATGGCAGGAATGCATTTAGCATGGTAATCAATTGGGCATCCACGGGATCGTACCCGAACCAGTTATGACAAGCGTCCCTAGGCTCGATCCTATACTTGGCAAATTTGAAACTTTAATTTTGATTTTCAAAAAGTATAACCATAATTTCACTTTATTTTTTATCTAAATATTAAAATCTAGACCTGCGCTTTTCCGTATTATATTATCTGACATGCGTGATGAGTGCATACAGATTGCAGCCTCCAACGGTAAGCCTACGTGCCGGTTCGCTATTGGTTGGGAAATTACTATTTAAGTCAGGGTCTTGGGGACTGTTTATCCCTACCGTCATTTGCGTGAAATACGTTGCAGCGAGAAAGGCTTGCTCCATTTTCACTTACATTCTAATCTTCTTACCAAGTTTTTTAAAGGTGATAACCATGGCTCCTCGTAAGGTTAGGTACCTGGCCATGTCCAAACTAGACATCGAGGAACTTAGGTATAAGTTTTCGATTTTCGCTCATTACTCGATCTGGAAGGGAAGGGAGGATGTCCCTTGTTTCATTCTAGCGGAAATGAACCTCCAGGTGAGTGCCATCCCAGTTAGTTATGCCTCCCTGAAGTGCGGGTTACGTTTTCCGTTACACCCTTTCATGGCGGCCGTACTTCGGGAGATTCATTGCCCGACCTATGCCATGTTCCCGGGTAGTTATATATATAGTGGTGTTTATTTTCTATTGCCACAAACAGGCCATAGCCCCGACTTTAGAACGTTTTTTAAGTTTGTTCTTTGTCGGGTCCCGAAGGGGTAAGAGGCTATTAGGGGATCGTAGATTATATTATATAGAAATCCGCACCACGGGGTGCGATATAGTAGACAAGGAGGATTCCCTTCATAAATGAGAGTCCTGCTATGTATGGATAACATTCCTGAAGGAGGACATGCTTAAGGTGTGGCCGATCATCACCCACCAGCATATTGGTAAGTTGGATCAAACCCGGTTCAACCCTTCTTGCCAGGATACAGCTAATACTTTGGCGATATTCCCCCCTCGAGAAGCGTGCCTTAAGCGAATAGACATTCTTTGGGAGAATAGGTTAGCGGAGATTGGGGTAGCGGGTAGGACCGTAGCCCAGGCCCCGAAAAGGATCTTTCCCAGTTCAGATTTGTTTGATGGATCAGGTATGGAGTGTGTTAATATTACGTTCGCATATCCTGATCCTTATTAATTTCTTTTTTCTAGTTCGACAGAGACGATGCCAAGCTCGCGATTCAAGCGTATGGTAGCAACCTCAACCCGCCCCACTAAAGATCAACAAGGGACAATAGACAATGTCGGGCCTTCGGAGTCCGTGATCGGAGGCACGCTGGTCCCTTCGGGATCATCGTCGGCGGGGAATCCCCCGATCTGCACCACCTGTGCAGGCACGCTAACTTTGTGCTGCACAGGGGAGCCCTCCTGTGGCAAAGGGCCCGCGCTGTGGGTGATAGGAGAGGTGGAGGAGGTGATAACGGCCAGAATTCGCTTTATGAGCTTAGCCAGTTTATACCGAATCGGGAATTGGTCCCCCATCAGTCCTAACATAATGAGTTTGTTGATGCATGGAGCCGTTCTAGTGGAGCCGCTCCTGTGTATTCAAGTGCAGGAGCATCTGACTCGTCAGAGCGATCACTGCCACTCGGGAGCCTTATAGATGGATTGCTACGGTCACCAGTCCATACTCGTCCAAAAGATCCGACTTCAGGATCGGTCAATCATCAAATTAGAAAAGGTTTATATTATACCCATTTGTATCATGTCTACGTTTAGAAGAACACGTTTCTGGCATGGAGTTGTCATTAATAATCAAAGATTTACAAGAAATATCGTCTTAAATTCATGATGTTCCAAGTTCGGGGGATCTCATCACCATCTAGTGTTTCCAATTTGTAAGCCCCAGCTTCCAGTTTCTTTATGACTCGATAGGGTCATTCCCAATTTCTGTCCAACTTTCCGACGTTCCTCTGAACCCTTATGCTTATAAGGACGAGGTCGCATCCAGAGAACTCCCTTGGAAGGACCCGCTCAATAGTTCGCTGGTAAGAACACATTCGTGCATAAATCACTTTCTTTTTTCTTTGATTATCTCCAGGTCTAGTGATCTTATTTTTCGTTCATATCCTCGTCATACTGAGTTATTCGAGGCGATCGGATGGCCACCTCTACCAGGCTAACCGATTCAAGGGTCCTGGAGCAAGGTGTAGTCATGTAGGCCCATAAAACCTGATAGATATGTTCGGGTTATTTTCGCCCCGATTTCCTCAACTGATTGTTTGGTTACCGATATCTTCACCAAGGGTCGGTCTTGGATATGGACCGATATAGTGCCCGGTGCTACATTAGGCATACTTGCGGCCAATCTGGCCAGCGCGTCAGCAACCTTATTATGTTCTCGTAGCACATGATTAAGTGAAAATTCACTGAACTTCTTATATAATTCCAGGACTTTTGCATGATATAACTTCATCATGGGCTCATATGTATCAAATCTTCCCGCAAATTGTTCCACTACTAACTTGGAATATGAGAACATTTGTACTTTAGAAATTCCCATCTTTCGGGCCAGGGTCATTCCAGATAATACTGCCTCATACTCCACCATGTTATTAGTTCCTAAGAACAAAAATTTAAATGCTTAATATGAATATTTTGAAAGTAATTAAAAAAATAGTTACTACTTACTTTTTGAAATTTTTAGACTTATGTATACAAAATATGAAAATATAGTAAATATTTAATATTTCGAAAGTTATTATTGGTTATTATTTTAATTTTTGAAATTATGTAGCATTTCAAACATAGAAATGAATTATTATTAATACTTTGAAAAATTAAATAGCATATATTAATAGTTCGATAATAATATGTTTGTAATATTTAAAATTGATTGAAAATATATTGTCAATATTAATTTGTTTTATATTTTTTGTATACAACTCTTAAAGAAATGTATTATGAGAATTTTTATGGTGAATCATCTTCATTAGACCCTAGAGTGGTTGAGCGGTCGAATTTTGTTAAATGTGGAGATTGATATTGTTGTCGATCGATCACACTTGGATGGCAGTCGACATTCTTGTTGATTGGACGCACTCATAGGGCAGTCGGTATGGGTGTCCATCCATCAATAGCCGAAGTATGCAATTCCGAAGGTGACAAAGGGACCGATATGAAGATATGAAATAGAGGCAATTGGCCGAGGACCGAACTGAGATATGGTGGGCCTATTCTAGGATATCGTCAGTTATGGATTGAGATATTTAAGAAAACAAGATCATATCGTAAGTATTTATGGACGTATATTGTTATGGTCCCTTTTTAGGGGTACCAACAGTCGTCCGGTTCGTTTAGCAAACGAACTCGTTTCTGATTTGTTTTTGTTGTGGAAGACGATTAAAAACTGGAAATAAATGATGACACGGCGATGTATAGTGGAAACCCCAAGAATTGGGGTGAAAACCGCTTGACTAAGAGTAGATTATACTCTTAGCCTGTTCACTAATCAAGTAATTCATAATGAATACAACAGAGGCTTAATGAAAATGACAAGGAAAAGAAAGCAGTAAGAATTCCGGCAGGGTAACGGTATGTTCTTACACGTCCAAAAGGTCCTGCTATTTCTGTCGTCGTGCCCTGAATTTATAGAGTTAGCGGCGTGTGTAAATCACGCTCTGTAACCGCCTCTGACAGGTTTGTTAGAGGTTGTTATCGCGAGATGTAAAACGAGGTTGGGACCGAGGCGTGGTCTGCGTGATCGAGCCCGAGGCGTGGTAAACGTGTGGAGGCCCGAAGCGTGGAAAACGTGAGTCTGTAACCGTTCGGACCGAACCAAGTAGCCAGTTACCAGAAAACGCTTTATTTCGCCCAAGGTTATCTTCGGTCCTCTCGTTAAACATCAGACCGCTTTTCCTTAAGTGTACAAATGGGCTACAAGAATTCGTTTCCACCATTTGAATTAGCCCAATTGTTAATGGGTCTTACCCATCACAAGGTAACCAGTCCTAAAATTCTCATCACTAGCCCCTCGGGCTTGATTGCCATCGTAGAGGTGATACAAGGCCGATCACATGATGTCTGCACATTCATGAGAACATGGGACCGTACCTGTAGGTAGTGAGCGTCCAATGGACCGATCTTTCCCTTAGTGTAGGAATTAATTGCGTTTAAAACTTAATAACATATATTTAAGTTATAGTTTTATCTTTGTTATTCTTTAAATATTAATATCCCAATCTGCGCCTCTTCACATTCGATAGTTCAAGAGGCGTGATGAGTGCGCTGTGTACTGTCACTGTCTTGGGCAGTATTACGTGGCGGCTCACCATTGGCTGGGAGATTAATATTTAAATCGGGATTTTGAGCACTGTTTCTCCTCATCGTCATTACCGCGAAGGAAAAACTGCAGCAAGCCCTCTGTGCCCTCAATCGATTTCACGTTCAACCCCTTTCAATCCACTTTTATTAAGGTATATATTTATGGCTCCTCACAAAATGCGATACCCTTCCATGTCTGAGTTGGATATTGAGGAGTTTAGGTCTAGATTTTCGATTCCGGCACATTATTGTATCTGGAAGNGGACCGATCTTTCCCTTAGTGTAGGAATTAATTGCGTTTAAAACTTAATAACATATATTTAAGTTATAGTTTTATCTTTGTTATTCTTTAAATATTAATATCCCAATCTGCGCCTCTTCACATTCGATAGTTCAAGAGGCGTGATGAGTGCGCTGTGTACTGTCACTGTCTTGGGCAGTATTACGTGGCGGCTCACCATTGGCTGGGAGATTAATATTTAAATCGGGATTTTGAGCACTGTTTCTCCTCATCGTCATTACCGCGAAGGAAAAACTGCAGCAAGCCCTCTGTGCCCTCAATCGATTTCACGTTCAACCCCTTTCAATCCACTTTTATTAAGGTATATATTTATGGCTCCTCACAAAATGCGATACCCTTCCATGTCTGAGTTGGATATTGAGGAGTTTAGGTCTAGATTTTCGATTCCGGCACATTATTGTATGTGGAAGGGATGGGAAGATATTTCCTGTTTTCTTCCGGCCGAAATGAATGTGCCGGTATCTGCTATTCCAGTTAGTTACGCCTCTTTAAAGTACGGGCTTTGTTTTCCGCTACATCCTTTTGTAGCGGCCGTGCTTAAAGAGATCCACTGCCCCACTTTTGCGTTATTTCCGGGCAGTTATGTGTATATAGTAGCGTTCATTTTTTATTGTCACCAACAGAATCGGGCCCCCACCTTAGAACATTTCTTTAACTTGTTCTTGGTAGGATCCCGAAAGGGGAAAGGTGTTTTAGGCTGCCGCAAATTGTATTATATAGCGGTGCGCACCAAAGAGTGCGCTATTGTAGATAAAGAAGAGTCTCTCTATGCGTGGGAGGCCTGTTATGTATGGATAACAGTCCCAAAAGATGATCTGTTGAAAGTATGGCCGCGCCTAACTCACCCACGCATAGGTCAGTTGGACTGAAGTAGGTTCAACCCTTCCCGTCCGGACATCGCAAATATGCTTGCGATGTTCCCCCCTCCCGAAGCACACCTTAAGTGAATAGATCTGCTTCGGGAGAAAAGATTAATAGAAATAGGTGTTGCGGGTAGGGCCGGAGTTCCAGCCCCGAAGGGGAGGTTTTCTAGCTCAGATCCATCATAAGGATCGGGTATGAAGTAATGTTTTTACTTTATCCTTTCCTGATCCTTATGTATTTGTTTTGCAGATTCGACTGAGACAATGCTAAGCTCTCGCTTCAAACGCATGGCAGCTGCTTCGGTCCGTTCTTCTGAAGGACAACGCGAAGCATCGGGCAGCGCTGAGTGGAATGAATCAACAACGGGGGTACGCTGGTCCCTTTGGGGTCCGGGGACCCCCTGATCCAAACTACCAGCGCGGGCACATTGACCCTTCACTGCACAGAGCAGCCTTCAACCGGAGAAGGGCCTGCGTTTCGGGTATTTGGAGTGGTAGAGGAGGTGATAAAGGCTCGGATTCGTTCTTTGAGCTTATCCAGCCTCTATCAAATCGGAAATACCTCCTTTATTAGTATTAAATTTATTGCTTTATTGCTGCAGGGAGTTGTTCCCGTGGAGAAGGTTCTCCACGGTCCTCAGCTTAAGGCGAACGTCTCCCTGCCGCCGGTCTCCTTAGGAAAAGGGAAAAGGGCTACCGAAGCGGAAGCCCCGAAGGAACTGAAAAGGCTAAAAAGGGGGGATAGCGTTCCGGTCCCTACTAAGGGGATCGTTTTGAAGGAGCATGCATCGGGCCCTAAGACTAACTCAGACTAGGGAGTTGCTTTGGGCCTGCTGGACAGGTTCAGCAAGGGGAGGAAATTAACCTCCTAGAGGAGTGTTTTCCTAAAGGACTTCCGCCTTTACGGAGAGCAGAACCCAAACAACGTCCAGGCGGACATGTCTGGGGAAGACATTATGGAATGTTTCCTCGACCTCACCACTAAGGTAACTTTACTTAACATGAAGGCCCGAAGTTTCATCTTTTAAAATGTGTTATCTTATGCAGATATTGAGGAAAGCCTTCACAACTGCTATCACCGTGGAGAAGAACCAGGGTGATAGCGTTGTATCCCAGAAAGTTCAAGATCAACTTGACCTTGCAAAAAGGCAAGTTGAGATCAAGCATAATGAGTTGGTCACGGTACGGGAGGACCTTGACCGACTGGACAATGAGCTGCTAAGGGCCGGGACGTAGGTCTTGCTCTTAGCCGATAAAATCTCTGAGCTGGAGAAGACATGACAAACAGCTCAGGGGCGAATTGCCGACCTGGAGGCCAAGCTGCGGGCCAAAGAAGATGAAATCAACGAAGTCCAAGGTCGGGCCCAGGAGAAGAGGAACAAGCTGAACGAGCTTCTCCTTCGGTCCCAAGAAGACAAGACGGCCTTGGAAGAGTAGTTGACAAGGGCCCGTACTTCGACCGAAGGTTCGGTCCGGGAAGCAGTTCTGGGTTTTGCTTGGTCTCCTTTGTTATTCGCTTTAGCGGATAACATACATGGGGTTTATATTGCTAAGTATTTGGATAATATGCGAGAGCAAGTTATTCAGCAGTTCGGACTTTCCCGTTCGGACGAGCGATGGAAGATGATCGAGCCACTTGAAAAAGATAGCAAGTTTCAGGTTATTCCGACTTTGGAAGAACCTGTACTGGAAGAAGACCCTTTCTTCTATCTCTTTGAAGAGATTGAGAGAGCGGTCAACCAAAAGGTGGCCGATCAAGAAGAAGAACTGAAGCAGCTCGCGGCCCGTACCGAACCACAGGAGCCGGATGTTGAAGATAAAGAAGAGGGGCAGATTAGCTAGATTTGATTTATACTTTGTATCTGTCTTACTTCTTATTCTCAATATAACTCTTTTTCCTGCAACTCTTATTCTTTTAATTGCCAGAACGAAGTAATATAACCAACTTATAAATAAACTAATAAGTTTTATATTAACGAAATTGTTTTAATCACCAAGTGTAAGATCGGGGACGCTTACAGGGGGTTAACCATCGGTCCCAGACATTATGTTTGGTTTATTCGTATCAATTCTGATTGGATCGGTTGTTTTACATTGTGTGTGGGTCACTCTTATTCCGTCCTTGGAGTCAATACTTGATTGGATAGGCGTAGTCTGCGTTTAATATGAGTTTTTATGAGCTTCGGCCGAACCTTGGTTCTAATAAAGTCCCTTAGGTTTTGTTGGCTAAGCTTTGCTCATAATACGTCTTATATTAGGACCGATCTTATGTTTCGATATGCTGACTACCATTCCTTTTATCGTAGCAGATTTCATAGGTACAAAGTGACATTCCTAAAGACTGAATGCCGTTGAAGGGAGTGTTTTAGTTCGTAATGAGTTCTGGGAGAATCACAACTTATCCATGGGGCTGGGCAAGTGCAGGAGCATCTGACTCGTCAGAGCGGTCACTACAACTTGGGAGCCTTGCGGACAAGAAGCTTCGGTCACCAGTCCAGATTCTTCCTAAGTCACCCAACTTCAAGATCGGTCCATCATTTCTTTAGAAATAGTTTATATTGTACTTACTTGTTTTCTACATACGTTTAAGGGAATATATTTTATTGAGTCAAACATTAATCAAAGATTCACAAGAAATATCGCCTTAAATTCATGACATTCCAAGTTCGGGGGACCTCTATACCATCCAATGTTTCAAGTTTATACTCACCTTATTCCAATTTCTTTGATATTCGATACGGTCCCTCCCAATTTCTGTCTAGCTTTCCAACGTTCCTCTGCACTTTAATGCTTTTGAAGACGAGATCGCCTTCAAAGAATTCTCTTGGGAGGACTCGCTTGTTATGGGCCCGTTCCATAGTTCGCTGATAAGCACGCATCCGTGTATAAATTGCATCTCTCATTTCTTCGATCATCTCGAGGTCGAATAATCTCCTTTCACCATTCATATGTTCATCATATTGAGATATTCGAGGCGATCGGATGGCAACCTCCACCGGGCTAACAGCTTCGGTCTCATACACCAATGAGAAAGGTGATTCCTGGGTTGTTGAGCGAGGTGTAGTTCGGTATGCCCATAGGACCTCATAGATGTGTTCGGGCCATTTACCTCCAAAATCTTCTAACTTGGTTTTCAATCCATTCAGGATAACCTTGTTAGATACCTCCGTAAGTCCGCTAGTTTGGGGATGGGCTACTGATGAGAAATGCTGGATGATGCCCAACTTGGTGCATAGATCCCGTATGCTCTTTCCGCGGAACTGAGTCCCATTATCAGATACGAGCCCTCGGGGAATCCCGAAGCGGCTCACAATATTTCGCCATATAAAGTGTTTGACTACTTTTTCTGAGATGATGGCTATTGCTTCTACTTCAATCCATTTCGAGTAATACTCCACCGCTACAATACAAAATTTTCTTTGCTCTATTGACTGGTGAAAATGTCCAAGGATGTCGATCCCCCATCTGTCAAACGGACAAGGCAATGGGGTAATCGATAAGGGATCCCTAGGCAATTGCGGGAGTGGAGCATAGTATTGACATATGACACAACGTTTAGTGTATTGCTTGTCATCAGCAAGCAATGTTGGCCAAAAGTATCCAGCTCTAATGATGCGGTGGTATAAAGATCGAGCCCCTGAATGAATGCCGCATATCCCTTCATGAACATAAATCATGACGGCTTCAGCCTCAATAGGAGATAAACAGCGCAGAAGCGGGCCTTCAAAACTCTTTTTAAACAAACGTCCATCGACTAAGGTAAATCTCTTAGCCCGAATTTCTACTTTCCTGGCTTGAGACTTATCTTCAGGGAGATAGCCATTTGAGAGGTATTTAATAAAGGAGTCCATTCAATTGGGTACCCCCGGAGACTCAGTAGCGTTAACATTCAAGCCCTGGAGATCATTGCATAGAGCCCTGATCTCTTCAACAGACTGTTCGGTCACTGATATCTTGACCGAAGTTCGGTCCTGAATATGGACCGAAATAGTGCTTGGCTCTATGTCAGGTATGCCTGAGGCCAATCTGGCGAGTGCGTTGGCAACCTTGTTTTGCTCCCATGGCACGTGGTCAAGAGAGAACTCACTGAATTTTTTGGATAGTTCCAGAACTTTGGCGCAATATAACCTCATCACCGGATCCTGAGTTTCAAATCTCCCTGCGAACTGTTCTACTACTAACTTCGAGTCTGAGAACATTCGTACTCTGCTTATATTTTCGGCATACTTCGAAACAACGAGACAAATAAGAAAGGTGGTATTCTTCATTGATAGATTTAACAATCATATCGTCAACATACACTTCCATCATATGGCCGATCAATTCTCTAAAGATTTTGTTGACCAACCTTTGTTATATTGCTCCAGCATTTTTCAGACCGAATGGCATAACCACATAACAGTAAACCCCATCTTCGGTCATGAATGATGATTTCTTCTGATCTTCCTCAGCTAAAAAGATCTGATGATACCCAGAATAAACATCCATTGTACTCATCATGGTGCTACCAGAAACAGCATCTACCAGTCGGTCAATGTGCGGCAAAGGGAAAGGGTATGACTCACAGCTTTTGTTAACATCGGTAAAGTCGATGCACATTCGCCATTTCCCATCCGGTTTGGAGACCCATTCAGTATAGTGGATTTCTCTGATGAATCCTGACAGCAGCAGCTTATTTACTTCATCCCGGATAATCTCGATTTTCTCGGGAGAATAACGTCTCCTTTTCTGCCTAACAGGCTTCGTTCCAGGTTCGATGTTGATCCAATGTTCACTATCGGATCGGTCAATCCCCGAACATCGTCCGGCATCCATGCGAATGTATCCACGTGGCTTCTCAGCAAGTGGATCAGTTCTATTTCAAAATCAGGGGCTAGATGTGCCCCGATGCGAGTTGTCTTGGTTGAGTCATCCTCAACCACGTTAATCAACTTTAACCCTACTGGTTCCATTGCTTGCCTCGTGTGCGGCAGCTCCTCCAGCAGATCCACCCAGGCCCTTTTAATCGGTGCCAAAGTTCGGCACGAGCTCATGTAGCATTGCCTAGCTACTTTCTGATCCCCCTTAACAGAAAGAACTCCATGAATGGAGGGAAATTTGAGCATCATGTGATAAGAAGATGGGACCGCCTCGAACTTACTAAGGCTGGTCCATCCGATAATAGCGTTGTAAGCCAAGTCGACTTCAATGATAATGAATTCCAAGTCCTCCGACCGGTCCTTGGATGGCTCTCCAAGGGTAACTGGGAATAACATCTTCCCGCATGGAATAACGCTCCTTTGGTCGAACGACCAAAGAGTTATGTTAGCGATCGGGAGATCGTGAGCAGCAGTTCCCAACATTTCGTCAACCTCGCACTTCATTAGATTGCACGAAGCCCCAGTGTCCACTAAGATTCTGTGGACACGACGATTCCCAATGACCCCAGTGATGGTAAGGAGGTCGTCGCATAGATCGATGATCCCTTCCCGATCAGCCATGGTGAAAATAATGTCCTCTCTGAAGGAGGAGGACCGTTCCATTGGATCATATTTCACCAGCGCCACAGACTCGGAGCTCTCAGCGGAGTCTCCGTGCGCAATTCTCTTTCGGTCCCGGACCGATTCATTTATTCTCAAACCACCGGAGATAACATAAATATCTCCGGCCACTTCTCTCGGTGCTACCTCATTTTGAGGAGGTTGGGCACCAGTTTTTGTAGGTGGAGGAGCGGCCTGCTCCTGTCTTCCACCCTCGTTCTGCGGGGCTCTACCGCCACGGCCCCGCAATCTTCTTCTTCGGCCCTGACCACGGTTCTCACGACCGTGTTGGCCTCTTTCTTGTTCTGGCGGAGGAGACCTTCGGTCCTCCGTCCGATCATTATAGTTTCGGGGTTGTCCCTGATTATCTCTTCCCCGCGGCCTTTGACGATCGTCACCTTGGTGGCCATTTCAGGGGGATTCTTCTCGCTTGCCATTCTGACCATTCCGGTCGGGCTTTTCTTTATTTATTGCTGCTACCGTCTCTTTCAACAGCGGACACTTCAGGGTCGGGTGATCGCGATAATGATGCAGCTCGCAATACACCCGATTGTCCTCCTTCTTCGGGGGGACGTATTTTTCGCTTACAGCCGCTACTTCTCGCGACTGCTTCTTAGTTTAGGAAATCCTATGATCACCTGCGGGATCAAAACTCCCGCTAGGATTCCGATAACCAAGCCCCATCGCTTCATCCACCTTAATATACATGTTGATTTTATGGAGAGGTTTTGCCAAGGTGGATGGTGGGCTCTTTACCAACCTGGCCGAAAGGCCGCACGGTCCCAGGACCTGCTGTAGAATATCAATCTTATCCCGGAGCTCGAGCTTGATACCCCTGGCGGTCCAATTGAATTTCTCCATGAAGGACCGAAGACTCATCTTTGCCGGGATATATTTCAGCTGATGTAGTTCCTGCCTTCTTCGGGGCGGTCTACATTTGGAGCAAATTTCTCCGAGAAGGCCAAAATAAATCCGCCATACAACTGTATGATCGGGCCGGCAAATTTTTGAACCAAGTTCGGGCGTCGCCTTGTAATCCTGCCGCGATGATGCGGCACTTTAGTGAATCCGAGGCCCGAACCGTTCCCATGCGTAATTAAAAATCGGCAACGTGATTAATTGGATCACCATCCACGAAATGTCGGCAACCCCTCGGGGTTGCGATAATGCCGATCTGGGACTGCTGCCCAGATCTCTTCAGAAAAAGGGAGCATCAAATCTCCCAAGGCGGCTGATACGCCTTCAGATTGATGGGACGATGTCTGGACCGCATGCAAATTATGCCACCAGTAATCATCCTTATTTCGCCTGATTGGGGCCTCCATGGCCCTGTTAAATAAACCAGGATTGCATCCCATATTAGGTTTGCAATCCTTCAACGCACGCATGCTCTCCAACTCCCTGGTGAGCTCATCAATTCGTCGCTGCATATGCTCCTGATCATTTCCAGGAGCGGGAGTTAAAGTTCTGGCTGAGGGAGGAGGAGTAGACCAATATCTAGGCCTCCTCGTTGTTACGCCATGCTTGATGATTTCTTCATCATCAGTGCTGCGCTCGTTAGGATCACTTTCGTATCATCTGCTTTTGAGAACAGGGCTTGAAACAGCCGGTGGTTCTGTTCTACTTCTCTCCGACGTAATTTCCAGCACCACCTTCCTGACGACAGCTTCCAGATTCTACAAAGTGAATGTTGGTGCTGGGAGACTGTTGGGAAGCACGTCACTATCATTTGTCGGAGTTTCAGTCGTCATGCCTTCGATTATCCTATCCCTGGTAGAAAACTCAAATGGGATTAGAGAATCGTCCCCACGGACGGCGCCAAACTGTTATGGTCACTTTTTAGGGGGTACCAACAGTCGTCCGGTTCGTTTAGCAAACGAACTCGGTTCTGATTTGTTTTTGTTGTGGAAGACGATTAAAAACTGGAAATAAATGATGACACGGCGATGTATAGTGGAAACCCGAGGAATTGGGGTGAAAACCACTTGACTAAGAGTAGATTATACTCTTAGCATGTTCACTAATCAAATAATTCATAACGAATACNAAAACGTGAGTCTATAACTGTTCGGACCGAACCAAGGAGCTAGTTACCAGAAAACGCTTTATTTCGCCCAAGGTTATCTTCGGTCCTCTCGTTAAACATCGGGCCGCTTTTCCTTAAGTGTACAAATGGGCTGTAAGAATTCGTTTCCACCATTTGAATTAGCCCAATAGTTAATGGGTCTTACCCATCACAAGGTACCCCGTCCTAAAGTTCTCATCACTATATGATTTAATTATGGAATATCATATATAGGATATGATCAAATATTAGGAATATTTGTAGTTACCTTAATTATATCAACCACCTGATTTATATAAGGTTGCCTTAGAGTTCATTGTTAAACACTTCAATCTTTTGTATTCCGAATTTCCAAAATGTGTGTATGTTGCATTATTCTCAAGTGATAGTGAATTCGGATGTTCCACCGGTCACGTGGTTTTTACTCATCTCGGGTTTCAACATTTAGTTTCTTGTGTCGTTGTTTTTTCTTTTGCTTTATTAAAAGGTTTTACTTAATCTATCGAGGTTGTTCTCACATGTGTTTAATCCCCAACAATTTCATATGATGATGGTTAATTAGATAGAGATTTAGAACCCAAACCTTAATTTACGGTTGGCGAAACTGAGGAACCCATTGAAGAATCGGAGGAAATTTTTATTCGTCGGGTTGCTGTAGCTACACCGCTCAATGAACGTATGACAGGATTATCAGAGCCCATTGAAGAAATGGGAGTAAATTCTTATTCGTCGGGTTACCAATGCCACACCGCTCGACGGAAGTATGGCAGGGTATCCTTAAAAGCTATTGGCACAAATTTTTCTGGAAGGTGATAAAATGATGGCTGATGAGTTTGTTGTAGGTAATCTTATGTGGGAATACACATCGTGTAATGTGCGAGATCCTATATTAAGTGTCCAATTGGTTTTATAGATAAAGAAGAGATGTACTATTGTGTTCAACACCGGCACATATACCATAAATACTAGTTTGTTGTGGATGATAGTACACCCATGTTATTAGTATTGAAATATTATTTCAACCAATGATATGTGTGCAAGTTCGATTTTCGAGGACGTTTAGCAAGTTGGTAACACTTATCGCCCGCATACATGCAACGAATGCAACATTAAAGTGCATCACAAAAAAATGTCTATTAGTTTTATTGCCAGGAAGATCATACCGTACATCTGGGAGAACGTTTGTGATTTATTTTGAATATACACTTTATTTTCCATTAAGGTAACTTAATGTGAATGTTTCCTTTATGTTATAGATAGATATGCATGTGAAGTCGTACATGGAACACATAAAAGCAAAGTATGATTTCACTGTAAAATATGACAACAAATGATATAGTGTCCATCGTGCGTTCGAACTTATCCATGGTTCATGGGAATCCTTCAAGAAAAAACTAGCTAGACTTATGGTAGTTTGCAGAATCGTAACCTAGTGAAAAAAATACTCAAAATATTTTTAGACAATATCAGTTTGGCGCTATCCGTGGGGACCGAGATATTATCCCATTGAGAACATTATTACTGAGTTTGGATTTATACTATTATGACTACTCGGAATTCTATTGATGATGTTATTGATGAAGATATAGAAATAGAACCAAACCCTCGAGCGAATAATGAGGGTGACGCATTACTGGAGGCTCAGTCATCAATCTCGGAAGAGCCCCCGACACAGGAAGTTACGTCTCAGCCTTCCCGGAGCGGGTATTCATCCGGTAGGACACCTATACTTTATCCTCCACCGCCTCGATGTTTATCGAGATGTATTGAATTTGGGAGAATTGGCCGAGTTGATGTCCTCAATAATGCCCGTCTTTCGCCACCTGCAAGTTCTAGATCCGTGGATCAGAATGAAGATGATGAAGATTTGGAAGAGCGAAGACGTACTTTAATCACTCAGTTGGAAGAAGTTGAAGCTCGAAGGAGATCCCAGAGGAACAATGTTGCCCCGGAACCCGTTGATGATTAAGTGGCGGTGGAAGATACAGATCATGTTCCAGAACCACAAGGAAATACTGCTGTAACTGGAGAGCAGAATGATACTCTGCAAAAAATTGGAGATTTGATATAGCTTAAGTTTAAAGAAATAAGTGGTAAGATTGATCAAAACGATGCTAAGATGAACCAGTTAGAAGTCAATCTGACTTTTGGCAAGGAAAGGAGACGGGTATACGGCGAGCATACCCGCGATACTCATCAGACTTCTGCTTACCCTGGGGATTATATCGAACAGGAAAGGGCTGGTGAGCCTTATGGCAGTCGAGGAAATGCTTTACCATCTATGGAAGTTTTACAAAGCCCTTGGAACGCCTCAAATGACCTGTCGCCGTTTTCCACGGCAATTATTGGTGCTACCCATTCTGAATTTATTGAGATGCCGAAGGATCTC
Source organism: Utricularia reniformis (assembly GCA_009725065.1). Lineage (NCBI taxonomy): Eukaryota > Viridiplantae > Streptophyta > Magnoliopsida > Lamiales > Lentibulariaceae > Utricularia > Utricularia reniformis. The sequence continues at coordinate 613,888 of RWGZ01001325.1, read as the reverse complement.
CTCCAATATCGTGGGTCAACTGACCCGCATGCCCATACATCTAACATGTTAGTTTAATGAACTTCAGGGATGCTGCTATGTGTTTCTTTCTCACAGCTTTTTAATGGAGTCGGCTCTCCGATGGTTCAATTGGTTGCCGACGTGCTCTATTGTTTCATATAAAGACTTTAAATATCAATTTTATTCAGCTTTCACGCCTTTTAACGTGCCAGTGAAGTCTATTACGTCTTTGACCGCTTTGTGTTATGATTCTTCAGAAAGGTTACAGTGTTTTATTACCCGTTTTGAGGCCGAGTGTAGGAAAAATCCTCGGATTACTGTAAGTGAGAAAGTTGGGGTACTCCAACTTATTTTGGCCGGACATCCTCTATGTAATTCCTTGAATAGAGATTCCTCGGAGAATATGGAAGAGTTGACTTTGAGATGTACGCAATACATCCGGGAAGATGAAGGCTTGCGAGATCACAGAGTGATAGAAATGAGAACTTTTTGTTCCCACAATATCGTTGCAAGCCGAGTGCCAAAGAAGAATGTTTCGCAATCAAGACCTACAATGAGAATGTTCTAAGCGTTCAATTATGAATATATTTTTTCCATTATTAAACATAAAAAATGGTGGATCCCTTCGCTATCCCCCTCTATTGCAAAAACCAACACCGGGGACTCATGAATCCCAAGTATTTTGTCATTTTCATCGAAGCTTTGGACATGCCACTAACGATTGTAGGGAGCTGATGTATGAAGTCGAAAGGTTATTAGATTTGGGTCAGCTAGATGACTTGATTAACACTGTTGAAGCACTACCGGAAGCTGACCAGGAAAGATCGATATGAATGTACGATTGGGGATAGCAGTGAAACCCCCTAAGGATGACCCACCACGACCTAACACAAGAGGTTGTGGATATGGAGGATGACGTGGCCAACACCAGAGAGGTGGCCAAAGAGGATTTTTTAATGGCGGTCTGCATAACCGCTGAGACGGAAGGAGGGAAAATAATAATCGTGGTCGAGGTAGGAATCAACAAGGATATCGGTAGGAAGGCTATCAACCTGCTCAAGGGAATCATCAACCTCCGCCTCCACCTCCTGCTGCCCCGAATCAGGGCCAACCTATTTTGAATGTCAAGGATGCTCATCCGAGGTGCGGCAATCTGGGCTCCAATATCATGACTATCGCAGGAGGAAGGAGTGTTGGAGATTCAAGTCGTGCTCTTAAGCGATCCTATCTAGAGTTGGAACAAAAATGTCGCTTCATGGAAGTTAACTTGGTCCAGTTATCTGACTTGGAAAAGATGGCTATATCTTTTGGACCTGAGGATTTATCCGGAGTTTTCTCACCGCAAGACGATGCTCTTGTCATATCTCCTATTATCGCAAATCATCTTGTTTCTCAAGTGCTAGTCGACACTGGAGCTACTACCAATATCTTGACTATTGCAGCCTTTGAGCAAATGTCTTTGAAAGGAACCATCAAACTCCAGCTGGTGCAAACAAAATTAGTTGGTTTTAACAATAGTGTTATTGCTGCTGAAGTATCTGTCTTTCTACGAGTCACTTTGAGATATCAAGGAATATCAAGGACTTTGCTATTGGAATTCGTAATCGTGGATCTCCTTATACTTCTTTATAATGCAATTCATGGCAGAAGTTCTTTGAATTTATTTGGGGCCGTGGTTTCTCAGCCGGATTTAATGATGAAGTTCCCCACACCCTCGGGCGTTTGGAAAATGAAAGGAGACCAAGAGTTGACGCGTTCTTGTTATAAAATAATGTACATGAGTGATATGGATGGATCGAAAGCAAAGAATCCAGTTTGTATGGTGGAATTCTTGTCCGAGAAAATTATTGATTCAGGAGACACATCATATCATAGGAAGTAAAAAGAAAACGAAATGAAGATGGAACCTTTAAGCATCAAGACAGTGCCTTTATTCTCCGATAACTAAGAAAAAACAGTTGTAATCGATTCTGAGATGACGCCAGAATTCGAAAAGGAGGTAATTTCTTTTTTGCGAAATAATATAGATGTTTTTGCTTGGTCTTATCAGGATTATGTGGGGGTAGATCCCCAGGTTTGTTCTTATAGACTCAATGTTAACCCATATGTGCATCCAGTTCATCAGAAAAAGATGAAGGTTTTCCCTGAGAAAGAGAGGGTCATTGATTAGGAGGTGGAAAGTTTGTTGCAGGCAGAATTCATAGAACACGTAAGATACGCGGATTGGGTCGCGAATCCAGTGGTGGTCCCAAAGTCGAATAATAGCTGGAGAGTTTGCATTGATTTTACTGATTTGAATAAAGCATGCCTGAAGGATCCGTATCCACTACCGGCCATTGGCATGATGGTGGATGCGGCATGTGGCTTTGAATTTCTTAGTATTGTTGAGAACCCTTAAACCGGGTACCAATGATGTGTTCTTGTTGAGAACCATTAAACCGGGACCAATGATGAGTTCTAAACCAAGATGAATGTGGTCAGGCTCAAGCAAGGATTCGACAGCTGAAATTACCAAGTATAGGATCGGGCCCGGCAGACTGCTTCGGTCCCGGAGGACACCTTAGGGCCAAGCAGACAGCTTCGGTCCTGACGGACAGCTTAGGGCCAAGCAGACAGCTTCGGNCTACGTCGCCCCTGAAAGCTGGCAACCCCTTGAGCTTGCGATAATGTCGATATGGGACTGCCGTCCAGATATCTTCAGAGAAAGTGAACATCAAATCTCCCAAGGTGTTGGGAAAAATCCCTCCTTCCAAGAGAAGAAAAGAATTCCCGTTATCCGGGGTCGGATCGAATTAATGCGATGAGAACCGAATGTAAATGAAGAAAGGTAAAAGACACAAGATTTACCGTGGAAACCCAAAACTGGGAAAAAACCACGTGACCGAAAAACCTCGGCCTGAACTCACTATCACATGAAGAATAGAATTGATTGATTACAATTGTCTTCATGAGACCTCTATTTATAGAGTCCAACTAGGATCTAATCTAGGAAATATTCTACCGAATATTCTACAATATTCTTTTTCTATATCTTTGACCGCATCTTCCATATATATATAACAAGATATATTTGCATATATTCTTCCATGTATATCTCCAGAATATATCTTCATATCTTCTTCCATATATATCACCAACAGAATATATATTCATATCTTCTTCCATATATATATAACCAATAAGATATATCTCGATATCTTTATTCCATATATTTAATGAGTCTGTTGAGAACCCTTAAACCGGGTACCAAGGATGTGTTCTTGTTGAGAACCATTAAACCGGGACCAATGATGAGTTCTAAACCAAGATGAATGTAGTCAGGCTCAAGCAAGGATTCGACAGCTGAAATTACCAAGTATAGGATCGGGCCCGGCAGACTGCTTCGGTCCCGGAGGACACCTTAGGGCCAATCAGACAGCTTCGGTCCTGACGGACAGCTTAGGGCCAAGCAGACAGCTTCGGTCCCAACAGACTGCTTAGGTCCCGAAAGACAGCTTCGGTCCCGGAAAACAGCTTAGGGCCCAGCAGACAGCTTCGGTCCCGGAAGACAGCTTAGGGCCAAGCAGATAGCTTCGATCCCAGCAGACAGCTTAGGGCCCGGCAGACTAAATGTTGACCCATCAGCATGCGTTCCACGCATCGGGCTCAACCACGTTTTCCAGCATATGAAAACAACCTCCAATAACCTTGTCAGAGGTGGTTACAGAACGTGGATTACACGCATCTCCCCCTCTATAAATACATAGCAAAAAGATAAGCTCAAGAAGACCCTTTGGAGGGTAATTCCGACGAACCCTAGCCGCTGTAATTTCATTTTCGCTGCTCTTATTCCCTTTGTACATTCTCATTGGTTTATTAATGAATTTGCCGTAGAGGTTCTCCTCTCGGCAACGTGGTTTTTTTCCCCCTTTCTTAAGGGGTTTTTCCACGCTAAAATCGCCTGTGTTCTTTCCATTTCTATATTTCAAGTTGTCTCCACAAACAACAAATAAAACCGGTTTTCAGAATCCGGTGACTGTGGGTACCCCCTAAAAAGGAACCACAACAGCGTCAATTAAGGAAAGATATTTCCCCTCGATACTCTCGAATCCCGATCCAAGTCTAATCCGACCTCTATCAAATAGACTCATCACAATCGTCCGATCGATATCCTTAATAGATCCGAGATCCATCAAGTCGATCAACATCACCGCTTCATGTTAGGTTTCCCCGGGTCGGTCTTTCACCATCGAGCCCTTCGAATATCACCCGACCTTCATTCCTAACACAAGGCAGCCGAGACACTACTAGATTGCTGAGACGAAGTGTGGACAACATGCAGGTTGTGCCACCATTCTTCGTCCTTATTTCGTTGGATCGGAGCCTCCATGGCCTTATAAAATAGTCCAGGAGTTCACTCGAGATTGGGCTCAAAATCCATTTGTGTGCGCAACGCTTCCAGCTCCTTCGTGAGCTCAACGATACGTTTCTACATACGCTCCTGATCGCTCTCAAGAACAGGGGTGGAACTCCTGACTGGGGGAGGAGACGTAGACAAATATCTGCACCTCCTGAAGGTAACTACTCGCCGTATAATTTCTTCATCATCAAAGCTATGCATTTCAGGATCGCTCTGATATCCTCTGTCCTCTAGAACGGGGCGTGTAGCAGCCTGTGGCCTTGTTCCATCATTCTCTGCTATAACTTCCAACACAACCTTCCTTATTAACGCCTCTAAATCTTGTAAGGAAAATGTAGGGGGAAAGATTATCATAAGGAACTTCACTATTATTGCTCCCGATGTTTTCGGTCGGCATGGTCTTGCTTGTCCTTCTCAGGTAGAAACCTCAAATGGGAATCTAAAAATCGTCCCTACGGACGGTGTCAAACTGTTGTGGTCTAAAAGACATAGGTTCTAACAGCAAACATGTCTGAGATTATCGGAGTCTATCTTGATATTTGTTTAGATTGAGGAACGATAATGTAAAATGCAAATAAAGCAATGAACAAACGATTTAACGTGGAAAAACCATTGAGAATGGGAAAAAACCACATAGCTAAGAGTAAGAATACACTAACAGAAAATGTGAGTGTGCTCACTGCTTGATGTAACCGTTTGGACCGATCTAGAGGATCAATCCCCGAAGCACCTCAAGGCCACTGTTCGCATGACCTTCGGTTCTGTCGATTAAATGGACCTTCGAGCTTTCTTGGATGTATGGGCCTTCATGCCTTGTTATCTTAAGTATGTCGAATTACTGCCATGTTTCGGATCTTGGATCGTATAGGTTCGTCTCTTGTCACGTGGGCCAACCCAGAACAACTTCAACCTCAATCAGTTTGGGGTACAGGTTCCCGGAGCTCTCATCATATAGAAAAAGTTATAGTTTAAATTTTCTCTAATTTTGCACCGAAAAACCATTGAATATTGAGTAATTTGCATTATGTATATGCATGTTGTTTGTTAAACTCGAATGCTATCAAGTTTGGGAGGATCATTTCTTATTTTTCTAATATATTAATATTTCAAAAAAATTATAGTTTTGTCTCATATAAAATTTTTAATCCGTAAAACTTTTTTAATTTGAAATTCATATTTTTTATTTTCTTATTAGAGATATTAAAAAATATGATTCTAAAATAATTAATTTGTTTTTTGTTTGATATATATTCAAATATTATGATATTGATTTTTTATATTAATAAATTATAAAAAAAAATTATAAACTAGCGATTAACAGTTATCCATTAGGTTTAGTGTAGTTGGTAGTAGACGAGTTATGAAAGGGATATGGGGGAGCGGGGTGGGGACATGTAGCAGTATGTTAAACGGACATGTAGCTGTTTATGGTGTAACTACTTCAAATCCGCCAAATCATTACTAAGTAAAAAGATACCTATACATAATGATAGGAGAGTTAATAGAAAATTATGTAAATAGCACAAATTTTAAAAGAATGTAAAAATGATACTTAAAATTTAGAAATTATATATTTAGTACTCGAAATTTCAAAATTATTTAAGAATAACATTGAGGGTATACTAGCATTTTTTTATTGATTTTTTGATTTTCACTATTTATGTTATTTTTGATATTTTCTTTGAATACATATTTTTAAATTAAGGGATTAGGTACATATTAGTGATTCATTTAAAATATTAATTGGTTTAAGAGCAAACCTAAATGATTTTAGATTTTCCATATCAAACTTGCAATGTATAATTTTTACAATTTTTAAAAGTTTATAGGTAAAGATGAGTGATTATGACAACTTCTTGTACTATTTCCTAATTTATAACTTTAGAAGAATTGTACTTACACATTTAAAATTGAGATGTAATATTTTGTAAGAAATTAGGATGTCTAATAAGACTATTCAACTACTACGACAATCCAAAACCATGGACGTACATTTTTCTCTTGCCTCATTTGAGAAAAGATAATTGACTACTCTCTTTCATCAAACGATTTTAAAAAAATAAAAAAAATTATAATTTTAAATTATTATAAAATATATGAATTTATTATTAATTCATATATTTATTTTATGATTAATATTTTGATTATGTGAAAATGATCGTTTTACTATTTTATTAGTTTTAATCGATTTGGTTAACTAATTTTTAATTGTAATTGTACATAATAAAAATTGGATGAATTAATCGTCAATTTTATTCGATTTAGGTTATCAAGTTAGTGGTTTTAGTCGATAAATTATTTAGTTTTTAACGAACCATTACACTTTTAGTTTAGAAAATGTAATAAATAATTAACTAAAATTCTAAAATGTTTCAAACTCGTAAAAATCGCAACTATTAAAGGTAATTTATACCATAAGAATATCAAGTAAATAATTAACATTTACATAATTATAATAAATATAAAAAATAAAAATTATAAGTGTTCTTACATTATTGTATGGATAAGAAAAAAATTATTTAGAATGATAATATGTACAAAAAGAAAGATGATGTGGAAGAGGGAATGAAATTTTCGACAGAACATTGTTGGAGATGGCATAAGGGCTAAACTAGTTATCCTGATAGTTTTTAAAATATTATATACCATACTTGTTTAATATATATAAAATCTTTAAATGATTTTGGTGACAATCCGAATTGAATTGATAAAACATGATGAAAATACATACAATTACATATATGAAAAGGAAGAATAAAAGCTAGAGGTAAGAGGAGCATGCTCCATTTTGTTGGCCACTGGTGAGTTGAGAGCAAGGCGAAGGGCTAACCTGAACAGCAGAACCCGACACATCGGAGCATTGCCACGGTGAATACCGACCTCCAGCTTTACCAAGAAGATGAACATTTATAAGACATATCCTTGTAAAAGGAGCATCTTTCAAGCCATGAATGAGACCTGGTTGTAGAACATCAACACCCCACACATTCTTTATCATTATATCTTTCAAAAGTGGTAGAGCATTTGGGTTGTAATTATCATCAGGATGATCCCCAACATCACCCGCAATCTTTATCCCTTGTCTTGCATTTTCAATGTAAATATTTGATACCGTAATGTTTCGAATAACACCTCCTCTTCCGATGTTGGTTTTCAGATGAATACCAACTCCCATTTTGAACAGTGTTATATGTTCTGCTAAGATATCCGCAACCCCACCTGAGGTTTCACTCCCGACTGCGATTCCGGCAAATGGAGATGAGCCAGTTATTCGTCTGATTGTGATTCCGTGGCTGGATCGACCGTATTTGATTCCATATTCATCCCACCCACTTTTGATAGCTACAAGGTCATCTCCTGTGGATATGTAACTATCCTCTATACATACATCAGCGCTTGAATCTGCAGTGGTTTTAGAGTATATATGAGAACAACGATTTTATAAATCGATCACATCTACGAAGTATTACAATACCAGGATCAATTCCATCTGTGTTCGGAGAATCATATGGTGCCAATATGGTCAAGTGATGAATAACAACATGGCTATTATAAAAGGAAAGAAAGAGTTAAACCAGAATCATTTGAATCCCATCAAACTACATTTTAATCATTACCTGCAATATACTGGGTGTATGTTCCAGAATGGTGAATTTTTGAAGGTAATATTGGAGATTATGATGTCTCTTGAGTTCATCAACTCGATAAGATTAGGCCTCGTATATAGAAGAGTTTGTTGCCTCCACATGTCCCACCACGGACCACCTTGGCCGTCGATCGTCCCATTCTCACCTAGATAACGAAAAAGATGTAATATAGAGATAAGTTTCCATATGAGAAGATCATGTAGTGTAATAACTTACCAGTTATAATAACATCATGCAAACCATCTCCATGGATGAAGCTCATATACCTTCCACCTGGACGTTCTCGACCTCTCCCATACGACGGCAGGGGCGCTATAAGAGGCCACCCCTCTGCATCCTGAAGCAATCAATACAGTGTTAATTTGACACACCCAACAACAATAGGACAATCATGTTACCGTAGTAGCTTTAATAACAGCTCCTTCAGCCAAGAAAAGTGTCATTCTGCTAGTAAGATTAAAAGGACCAGTTAAATATTCTCCAGGGGGAATATAGAGCAATGTGCCATCCTTTCTCCTTAAGTGCTCAATTCTGTAGATTGCAGACTTGAATGCTTGTGTATTCACTGTTACCCCATCTCCCACGCCTCCAAAGTCTGTTATCGATATCTTATCATTTCTGTACTTCATTGGAACGATCCCAGAGCACGTTTGTTGCTGTGCTTGGGAAAAACCCGCATTATTTACTAAGATTTGTAGCACAAATCCAAAGCACAGGACAAATAAATTAAGAGGAAATGCCATTGTGGGTTAGCTCCAAAAGAGTAATCAATCCAAGCAGTTCTTATTTGGAACAAGACGCAGAAATTAGCATCCAGCGTCTCAGGAAAATGAATATACTAAAAAGAGTCCAACAGAGAGCTTAAAGTAAGTAATGGTGCGATTTGGAATTTAGCTGGACCGAAAAATTCAAAGCATTCAGAGAACTAAACCATCTGCAAAAAGAAGCAGGAATATGTCAATACTTTAAAGAACATCAAAATAAACAAATACAGTTGAATACCATAAAAAAATGAAGAATTCAACTCTCTTGCGGATAAACGAGAGCAAGAAAACACACAGATATGTACAATCTACATATGACCTAAAACAAAAACCTTAAGACGAAATAGGTAAGCTGTAATGAACATGGAACGCGAATTTTAATAAAATATACATCAATAAGAGAGGGAGAATTGATTAATGCAGATAGTTGTTGGGAAATAAATACGATTAGTACACATAATATAAAAACAGCTCGCTTCCGTTCCACTGATCCAGGCAATGATTAGGGTTTCAACTTTCAAATGTGAATCGAAATTTCACCTCCATCCACAATGCGACTCAAATTGCGAACGGGTCCAGCATAAAAGAAAGCAAAAAGGTTACCAGAGAGATTGCAAAAATTGCATTTCAAAGACATAAAATTAGATTTGACGGGTATTGGGCCAGGCCATATGAAGGAAGGCTCACCAAGAAAATAACAACAACCCGCCAGCCTTCATTTCCGACGACAATGTGCTCTCCTCTTATTATCCTCGTGTCCAAGTGGTCCTTTTATCTTAATGTTTGCCTTAAAATGATGCAGACTTGTAGAAAGGAATATGTTTTTGATGCACAGAAATAAGTAATAACCAGCTTATATATGTTTTTTTGTAAAATTGTTAAATTTTTATATTCAAATTAATTTACATATTTACTATAAAAAAGTCCACTATATGTGGACTGTGGAGAGTTAATAAGCTATAATTATAATACAAAAGAAATTGGGATAACAATGTAAAGATTTGAAAAAATCAATTCCCTAAAAACCAATCTAATTTATCTGTCAATTTCATTAAGTTAGTCTAATTCATAACAATATCATTCATTGTTTTTTCTTAACCATGATTTGATATCAAGGATCAATTTACGTTGATAGATATAAAAATGAATATAACTTTAAGAACAAAAGACCAAAATATAAAAATATAAGTGAATTATTATGATTCCTTAAAAACCCTATTAAACAAATAATAGGGTTTCTACAAAAATGTAATAGTATGTAGCATATAAGTGTAGAATATAATAATCTAAAAAACATTATTAAATCACTTACTATAGTAATAATCTTCTCTTATTAATTAATCCAATTAAACGATGAATTTCCATTATTTTGCAATGAGAGTAACATGGACATAACATACAAAAGATTATATCATCAATAATTTTTTTGACCAAATTAAAAATCTCTAAATTATAATTGGGGACAAATCACATCGATAATAATCACAATGTTTTTATATTAAATAATGTTACTAATGTATTAATTAATAATTGATTAAACAAATAATAGTGTTTCTATTCTAATAATTGTTCATTGTAATGTACTGAGTAATATGAAATAACTACAGGATACTAAATTTTTAAAAATTTGATCAAATCTTCTTGTTCATTATAAATTTAATCATTCGATATTCATAAGAATATGACAAATTCAACAGGAATATGCTTCTCCCTAATGGGTAGTGAGACAGAGGCACTGGGCCAAATGGGTAACCCAAATCAGGTTCTGAGAATAGAATAAGGGTGTTACTCCATTACTCACGACAAGGTCGACGCAGGTACTTATTGTTGGATTATTAATTACAAATTCGAATTTATAAGTTCATTTGATAGAAAGTAATTTTTATTATTTATTTTTTGTATATATTAATATTATAATGTCATGCATAGACTATATATATTATGTTTAAAAAATTAGAATCATATTATAGTTATAAAATCATAGACGTGTCTACATGTAAGATCTCTATGTACATTATCATAAGAAATCTAAACATAGAAATGAGATATTCTCTTCCTAAAATTTCTTCTTTTCGTAAATTGGTCATGATATCATAGCAAGACAACGACATGCCCAAGGACATAAAGTGACGGTTGAGTCAAACTCATCGTACTTCTTACACGCCTATGATAATTCCGGGAAAGTGTTTGTTAGAGAGGCTTTATCATAGCATATCTGCGGCAGTCGAAGAAGCATAACGTAGTGGCACAATCGATAACTGAGGTAGAATATAGAGCAAAGATAACAACCGTAAGTAAAGTCACTTGGTTACGATAGTTTTGAAAGAGCTATGCGTTCAACAGTTGAATGCAACACCTCAACATTACAACAATCATATGGCTCTGCAAATAGCGAACACCTTGATGTTTAATGAGCTAACCAAATACATAGAAATGATATGTCATTTTGTGCTATCAAAAATTCAATCGAGTGAAATAAGTACAAAATGATTGAGACAAAAGAGCACTTAACATACATACAAAAGGACTCTCACGAGAGAGAATTGACTACGGTCTCTTACAAATGGTCTGTATTTGTAATATTCAATTCGTTGTTAGTGAATTAGACCAGTAAGGTCTCGTGGTTTTCTTTCGGGTATGTCTGGTTTCCATGTGAAAGAAAGAATGTCTAACCTGCAAATCACCAACACATATTTTCTTTTCTTGCTCCTTGATAAAACAAGAAGGGACCATAAGTGGATCTTGGTGTTCTTTCTCATCAAGAACGACTATTTTGCCGATTCTTTTGACTATCGAAATCCATTGATTGATTATTATAGTAGTAGGGGATTGAATATGTAGGAAAAGGCGGTTCTAAGCAAAACTAGAAGAATAACGAAGTTTTCAAAAAAGAAAATTAGGACAATTTTGTAATGGATTGGTCATTTTATAAACGGATATAAGTTGGGTCAGTCCGATCGGACGGCCCAAAAGCGGCCCACTAGCATAGGTTTAATTCAGAATAAACTAGTTCTAATAGTTGACAATGGTCACAATTTCACTTTTTATCATAAATATAATTGTTTAAATATTCACATTTTATTATACTTGTTAGGATGACAACATTTAGTTTTCTGGTTACATCCACTTTGATTGAAAACAGCTTTAAGCAAGTTTGATAAATCAACATAATAAAACTCTGCTAGGATTATTCTTATCGTTTTCTTATCCTCGTTATCTTCATAAGCCTCTGTTCTTCTTATACTTGAACTCTATTTGATTATTGAATCGACCGAGAGCATTTCCTACTCTTGGTCAAGTGATTTTTTCCTCATTTCACGGGGTTTTCCACTATAAATTGATTTGTCTCATTACCGTTTATATTTTACAATAGTTCTCCCACCAAAAACAAATCATAACCGAGTTCGTTTCTTAACGAACCTGACGACTGTTGTACCCCCTAAAAAAGGACCATAACAGTTTGGCGCCGTCCGTGGGGACGATTCTTTAATCCCATTTGAGGTTTCAACCAGGGATAGGATAATCAAAGACATTGCAACTGGAACTTCGACGAACGACAGTGACGTGCTTCCTGACAGTCTCCTAGCACCAACATTCACTTTATAGGATTTGGAAGCTGTGGTCAGGAAGGTGGTACTAGAAATTACGTCAGAGAGAAGTAGGACAGAACCACCGGCTGTTTCAAGCCTGTTCCAAGAAGTAGAGGGTGCGAGAGCGACCCTCATGAGCATAGCACTGATGATGAGGAAATCATCAAGCATGGTGTAACGACGAGGAGGCCGAGATATCGATCCGCTTCTCCTCCCCCGACCAGAGCTCCAACAACTGCTCCTATTAATGATCAGGAGCAGATGCAGCGACGAATCGACGAGCTCACTAGGGAGTTGGAGAGCATGCGTGCGCTGAAGGATTGCGAACCCAATTTGGGGCGCAATCATGGTTTATACAACAGGGCCATGGAGGCCCCGATTAGGCGGAATAAGGATGACGACTGGTGGCATAATCTGCATGCGGTCCAAGCGTCATCCCAACAATCTGAAGGCGTGTCCGCCGCCCTGAGAGATTTGATGCTCCCATTTTTCGAAGAGATCTGGGCGGCAGTCCCAGATTGGCATTATCGCAACCCCGAGGGGTTGCCGACATTTCGCGGCGATGATGATCCAATTGATCACGTTGTTGATTTTGAGTTACGCATAGTGATGAGAACTCTAGGACCGGGTACCCTGTAATGGATGAGGCCCGATAACTGTTGGGCCAGTTTAAATAATCAAAACGAATTCTCACAACCCAATTACACCTTTAAGAAGACCGGCCCGATGTTCAACACGGAGGACCGAAGATAACCTTAGTAAAAATAAGCGTTATCTGCCAGCTGGCTCCGCGGTTCGGTCCGAACGGTTACAAAACAGTTACAGGCTCACGCGTTCCACGCTTCGGGCCCTGTCACGTTTATCATGCTTCGGGCCCGATCACGCAGACCACGCATCGGTCCCAGCCTCGCTTTACATCCTGCGATAACAACCTCTAACAAACTTGTCAGAGGCGGTTACAGGACGTGGATTACACTCGCCGGCAACTCTATAAATACAGGGCAAGACGAAGGAAAAGACAGGACCCTTTGGATGCAGAAGAACAGGCTGTTACGCTGCCCAGATTCTTACTGCTTTCTATGCTTAGTCATCTTCATTAGCCTGCTTTGTGTAAACTTCTCTTATTTCCATTAGTGAGCAGACCAAGAGCACAATCGGCTCTTGGTCGAGTGGTTTTCACCCCATTTTACGGGGTTTCTACTATATATGTTGTGTTCTTAATTTGATTTTAACTTTTAATCGCTCTCCATATCTTTTATAAATTAAAACCGAGTTCGTTGATTGAACGAACCGGACGACTGTTGGTACCCCCTAAAAAGGGACCATAACANATGCAGCGACGAATCGACGAGCTCACTAGGGAGTTGGAGAGCATGCGTGCGCTGAAGGATTGCGAACCCAATTTGGGGCGCAATCATGGTTTATACAACAGGGCCATGGAGGCCCCGATTAGGCGGAATAAGGATGACGACTGGTGGCATAATCTGCATGCGGTCCAGACATCATCCCAACAATCTAAAGGCGTGTCCGCCGCCCTGAGAGATTTGATGCTCCCCTTTTTCGAAGAGATCTGGGCGGCAGTCCCAGATCAGCATTATCGCAACCCCGAGGGGTTGCTGACGTTTCGCGGCGATGATGATCCAATCGATCACGTTGTTGATTTTGAGATACGCATGGGAACGGTTCGGACCTCAGATTCACTGAAGTGCCGCATCTTCACGGCAGGATTACAAGGCGACGCCCGAACTTGATTCAAAAATTTGCTGACCCGATCCATACAGTCGTATGACGAATTTATTTTGGCTTTCTCCAAGCAGTTCGCTCCAAATGTAGGACCATCTCGAAGCAGGCAAGAACTATATCAGATGAAATACATCACGTCCAAAATGAGTCTTCAGTCCTTCGTTGAGAAATTCAACAGGACCACCCAGGGCATCAAGCTTGAGCTCCGGGACAAGATTGATATTCTGCAGCAGGTCTTGGGACCGTGCGGCCTTTCAGCCAGTTTAGTGAAGAGCCCCCCATCCACCTTGGGAAAGCTTATTTAGAAAATCAATAAGTATATTAAGGTGGATGAAGCGTTTTGGCTAGACTATCGGAAACCTAGCGGAATTCTGAGCCCCGAAGGTGATCATAAGGTTTCCTACCCTAAGAAGCAGTCGCGAGAAGTAGCGGCTCTAGCTAAGAAAGACGTCCCCCCGAAGTAGGAGGACGATTGGGTGTATTGCGAACTACATCATAACCGCGATCACCCAACTTTGAAGTGCCCGCTGTTGAAAGAGACAGTAGCAGCGATGAATAAAGAAAGGTCCGACCGGAATGGTCAGAAGGGCAAGCGAGTTGAATCCCCCAGAAGGGGCCATCAGGGTGATGATCGTCACAGATTGCGGGGAATAGATAATCGGGGACAACCCCGAAACTATAATGATCGGACGAAGGACCGACGATCTCACCTCCGAAACAAGACAGAGGCCAGCACGGTCGAGAGAACCGTGGTCAGGGCCGAAGAAGAAGATGGCGGGGCCGTGGCGGCAGAGCCCCGCAAAACGAAGGTGGAAGACAGGAGCAGGCCGCTCCTCCACCCATCGAAACATGTGCCCAACCTCCTCAGAACAAGGCGACACCCAAGGAAGTAGCCGGAGATATTTATGTTATCTCCGGTGGTTTGAGAATAAATGAATCGGTCCGGGACCGAAAGAGAAGAGCGCGCGAAGACTCTGCTGAGAGCTCTAAATCTGTGGCGCTGGTTAAGTATGATCTAGCTGAGCGGTCCCCTCCCTTCGGGGAGGACATCACTTTCACTACGGTCGATCGGGAATAGATTATCGATCGATGCGATGATCCCCTTACCATTACTGGAATTATTGGGAACCGTCGGGTCCACAGGATCTTATTGGATACCAGGGCTTCGTGAAATTTGATTAAACGAGAAGTTGCTGAAATGTTGGGAGCTGCTGCTCATGACCTCCCGATCGCTAATATAACTCTCTGGGCATTCGACAAGAGGAGCGTCATTCCATGTGGAAGATTCTATTCCCAGTTACCCTTGGAGAACCATCCAGGGACCGATTGGAGGTCTTGGAATTCATTGTCGTTGAAGTCGACTTGGCTTACAACGCCATTATCGGACGGACCGACCTCAGTAAGTTCGAGGCGGCCCCTTCAACTTATCATATGATGCTCAAATTCCCATCTACTCATGGAGTTATTTCTGTAAAGGGGGATAAAAAAGTAGCTAGACAATGCTACATGAGCTCGTGCCGAACTTTGGCACCTGTTAAGAAAGTCCGAGTGGATTTGCTGGAAGAGCCGCCGCACTCGAGGCAAGCAATGGAACCCTTGGGGTTCAAACTGATTAATTTGGTTGAGGATGACTCAACAAAAACTACTCGCGTCGGGGCACACTTAACCCCTTCTTTTGAAAATGAGATGATTCACCTGCTGAGAAGCCATGTGGATATATTCACCTGGACCCCGGACAATGTTCCGGGGATTGACCGATCTGATAATGAGCATCGGATCAACACCGAGCCTGGAACGAAGTCTGTAGGCAGAAGAGGAGACGTTATTCTCCCGAAAAAATCGAGATCATCCGGGCTGAGGTAAACAAACTGCTACGGTCAGGATTTATCATAGAGATCCACTATACTGAATGGGTTGCAAACCCGCTAGTGGTTTCCAAACCATATGGGAAATGGAGAATGTGTATTGATTTCACCGATGTTAACAAATGCTGTGAGTCAGATCTATTTCCCCTACCGCATATTGACCGACTGGTAGATGCTGTGTCTGGCAGCACAATGATGAGTACCATGGATGTTTACTCCGGGTACCATCAAATCTTTCTAGCTGAGGAAGATAAGAAGAAGTTATCAATCATGACCGAAAATGGCGTTTATTGCTATGTGGTCATGCCGTTCGGTCTGAAAAACGCTGGAGCAACATATCAAAGGTTGGTCAACAAAATCTTTAGAAATATGATCGGCCATATGATGGAAGTATATGTTGATGACATGATTGTTAAATCTATGACTGATGAAGATCATATTTCTTATTTGTCTCATTGTTTCGAAGTATGCCGCAAATATAAGCTCAAACTAAATCCAAACAAATGCTGCTTCGGGATCCGAAGTGGAAAGTTTTTAGGATACTACGTTTCAGAAAAATGCATAGAGGTTAACACTGAGAAAGTACAGACTATCATTGATATGCAACCTCCAAGAAACAAAAGAGAATTTCAGAGGCTTACTGGCCGACTCGCCGCGCTAAGCAGATTTATTTCAAGATCCACAGACCGGGCTCTGCCTTTTTTCAGAGTGCTAAGAAAATCAAATCATCTAGACTGGCCGAAGAATGCGATCGGGCCTTTTCAGAGCTGAAGACTTATTTAAGCACTCCCCCGGTGATGGTGAGCCCAACTTGTGATAAACCTTTGGGGTTGTATCTTGCAGTATCAGAAGTTGCCGTCAGCGCAGCTCTGGTGACCATCCGAGATGATGTTCACAGACCCGTTTATTATATAAGTCATTCTCTGGTGTCTGCCGAAACCAGATACTCCACACTAGAAAAATTCATGTTGCTTTGAAGAAAGTTGTATATAAGCTGAAGCAATATTTCGAAGGCCGAACGGTTTATGTCTACATGGACCAGCCTCTGAAAGTGGCCCTTAAACAACCGGATATGAATGAGAGGTTATTAAAATGGGCTATCAAACTCAGCGCTATGTATCTGGAATTCTTGCTCCGAAAGGGCGATCAAGGCTCAGGTTCAGGCTGATTTTGTGGTCGAAATGACCCGATTGGCCATATATCTAAACCAAGAAGATGATCGTTGGATGGTCCATGTAGATGGGTCGACCTTCAGAGGAAAAGGGGCGGGCATTACCCTCACAACACTACAAGGTGATCTTATTCATTCCGCAGTTAAATTTTCCTTTGTTGGAACAAATAATGTGGTAGAATACGAAACTGTATTATCGGGAATGACCCTGGCCAAAAGATGGGAGTTAGTAGAGTTTTAATGTTTTAAGACTCAAAGTTAGTAGTGGAACAGCTCGTAGGGAGATTTGAAACTCATGATCCGATTATGAAATTATATTGCGCCAAAGTCCTGTAATTATCCAAAAAATTCAGTGAATTTTCTCTTGACCACGTGCCACGGGAACAGAATAAGGTTGCTGACGCGCTCGCCAGGTTGGCCGCAGGCATACCTGACATAGAGCTGAGCACTATTTCGGTCCATATCCAAGATTGACCCTCGGTCGAGATATCGGTGACCGAACAGTCACTTGAAGAAATTGAGGCTTTATGCCACGAACTCCAGGGCTTGAATATTAGCGCTACTGAATCTCCCGGGAAACCCAATTGGATGGACCCCTTTGTTAAATATCTAACAAACGGCTATCTTCCTGAAGACAAGTCAGAAGCCAGAAAAATAGAAGTCCGGGCTAAGAGATTTGTCATGATTGACGGACGATTGTTAAAAAAGAGTTTTGAAAACCCGCGTTTGCGTTGCTTATCCCCTATTGAGGCTGAAGCCGTCATGATTTATGTTTATGAAGGGATATGCGGCATTCATTCAGGGGCTCGATCTTTATATCACCGCGTCATCAGAGCCGGATATTTTTGGCCGACGTTGCTTGTAGATGGCAAGAAATACACCAAACGTTGTGCCATATGCCAGTACCATGCTCCGATCCCACAGCTGCCTGGGGCTCCCTTATCGGTCACCCTATTGCCTTGTCCGTTTGACAGATGGAGGATTGACATTCTCGGACCTTTTCATCGGTCAATAGGGCAAAGGAAATTTTGTATTGTGGTAGTTGAATATTATTCGAAGTGGATTGAAGTAGAAGCAGTGGCTGTCATCTCAGATAAGGTCGTCAAACACTTCTTATGGAGAAATATTGTGAGCCGCTTCGGGGTTCCCCGATCACTCATATTAGATAATGGTACCCAGTTCCGTGGAAAAGGCGTACGAGATTTCTGTATCAAGCTGGGCATTGCCCAGCATTTCTCATCAGTGGCCCATCCCCAAACTAATGGACTTACGAAGGTATCTAACAAGGTTATCCTGAAAGGATTGAAGACCAAGTTAGAAGATGTTGGAGGGAAATGGCCTGAGCATATCTATGAGGTCCTATGGGCATACCGAACTACACCTCGCTCAATGACCCAGGAATCACCCTTCTCATTAGTGTACGGGTCCGAAGCAGTTAGCCCGGTGGAGGTTGTCATCCGATCGCCCCAGATATCTCAATATGATGAGCATATGAACGGCGAAATGAGATTTTTGGATCTCGAGATGATCGAGGAAAAGACAGATGCGATTTACGTGCGGATGTGCGCATATCAGCGAACTTTGGAACGGGCCCATAACAAGCGAGTCCTCCCAAGGGAATTCTTTGAATGCAACATCGTCCTCAGAAGC
Source organism: Utricularia reniformis (assembly GCA_009725065.1). Taxonomy (NCBI): domain Eukaryota; kingdom Viridiplantae; phylum Streptophyta; class Magnoliopsida; order Lamiales; family Lentibulariaceae; genus Utricularia; species Utricularia reniformis. The sequence continues at coordinate 595,059 of RWGZ01001325.1, read as the reverse complement.
ATAAAAGTGTAGAGGAATGTTGGAAAGCTAGACAGAAATTGGGAGGGACCGTATCGAATATCGAAGAAACTAGAATATGGTACGTATAAACTTGAAACATTGGATGGTGACGAAATCCCCCGAACTTGAAATGTCATGAATTTAAGGAGGTATTTCCTGTGAACCTTCGATTAATAGGTTTGACTCAATAAACGTACATCCCTTTAAACGTTAGCAGAAAACAAGTAAGTACAAAACAAACTGTTTCTAATTGAGTGATGGATCGATCCTGGAGTTGGATGACTTAGGACGAGTCTAGACTGGTGACCGAAGCTTCTTATCTGCAAGGCTCCCAAGTTGCAGTGACCGCTCTGACGAGTTAGATTCTCCTGCACTTGCCCAGTCCCATGGATGAGTTGCGATTCTCCCAGAACTCACTACGAACTAAGACACCCCCTTCAACGACATTCATTCTGGGGAAACGACCCTTGTACTTACGAAATCCGCCACAAATAGAGGAATGAGAGAGTCAGCATATCGAAACACAAGTTCGGCCTTGCCATGGGATATATGTAGAACAAAAGCTTAGCCAATATAACCTATGGGACTTCAGTAGAACCATGGTTTGGCCGAAGCTGTTATGGACTCATATTGAACCTGGGCCGCGCCATTCCAATTCAGCTGTGATCCCAAGAACGGAATAAGAGTGATCCGCACACAATGTGAAACGACCAATCCAGTCAAAATCGACCTGAGTGAGCCAAATGTAAAATTGGGGACCGATGGGTTAGCACCCTATAAGCATCACCGATCTTACATTTGGTGGTTACAACACGCTCGTTAATACGAAACATACTAGTTTACTTAAAAAGTAAGTTACAATAATTTATACTGACGATTAAAAAGATAGAGTTGAGAGGGAAAGAAGCTTATATCACGAGTAAGGAACAAATTAGGGACAAAAATACATTTTGAATCTAACTACCCTACCTATCTTCCTTATCCTCCGTTCTCTGCTCCTGCGGTTTGGTCCAGGCCACGAGCTGCCTCAACTCTTCTTCTTGATCGGCTACTTTCTGGTTGACCACCCTCTCCATTTCTTCAAACAGATAGAAGAATGGATCATTCTCTAGAACGGGCTCTTCCAAGGATGGAATTACTTGAAAGTTTCCATCATTCTCTAGAGGATCGATCATCTTCCACCTGTCATCCTCTGGGGAAAGCCCGAATTGCTTCGTAACCTGGTCCCGCATGTTATCCAAATACTTAGCAATGTATACCCCGTGAATGTTATCCGCCAAAGCGAATAACAAGGGGGGACTGAGCGAATCCTAGGACCGCTTCTCGGACAGAACTCTGAGCCGAAGCATGGGCTTGAGTCAACTCCTCCTCCAAGCTCGATTTTTCTTCCTGGGCCAGAAGCAGAAGATCGTTAAGTTTATTCATCTTCTCTTGGGCCTGAGCTTGGGCTTATTTGAACTCATCGTCCTTGGACCGTAGCTTGGCTTCCATATCATCTTGAGCTGCTTTCCCTTTCTTCTCCAGCTCAGAGATCTGACTTGTTAAGAGTGAGATTTCGGTCTCAGCTCTTAACAACTCATTATCCAACCGGTCTCGATCCTCTCGTACTAAGACCAGCTCGTCATGCTTGATCCCAACTTGCCTTTTTGCAAGGTCAAGTTGGTCTTGGACTTCCTGGGACATAACGTGATCACCCTAGTTCTTTTCCACGGTGATCGCAGCGGTGAAGCCTTTCCTCAACATCTGCATAGGATGCCAAGGTCATAATATAAACCTTCGGGCCCTGAGATCGGGCAGGCTTACCTTAGTTGCGATATCGAGGAAACATTCAATCAATTCCCCCCAGACACATCTAACTGAACGTTGTTTGGATTCTGCTCCCTATATAGGCGGAAATCTTCGAGGAAAGCGCTCCTTCAAGAAGCCAACTTCTTCCCCCTCTTGAACCTGTCCAGCAGGCCTAAAGCAACTCCCCAGTCGGAGTTGGTCTTAGGGCCCGAGGCAGGGTCCCTCAGAACGATCCCCTTGGTAGGGACCGAAGCATCGCCCCCCTTCTTCATCCTTTTGACAATCTTCGGTGCTTTTGCTTCGGTCGTTCTCTTCCCTTTACCTAATGGGATCGGCGGCAAGGAGACCATGGCGTTTAGATTGGGACCGGGGAGGACTTTCTCCACGGGAATAGCTCAATGTAGTAACAAATCAATTGTGTCAGCACCGATTGGGGAACTATTTCCAATCCGGAAAAGGCCGGATAGGCTCAAAGAGCGAATTCTAGTCGTTATCACCTCCTCCACCACTCCAAACACTCGAAGTGCGGGTCCCTTGCCAATTGAAGGCTGCCCCGAACAACGCAGGGTTAATGCGCCTGCGCTGGTGGTCTGGACCGGGGGGCTCCCTCCAGTTGACGTCCCCGATGGAATCAGCGTACCCCCCGTCGCTGATTCAGAGGGCTCCGCACTATTGGTTGCTCCTTGGCGTCCACCAGAAGGACAAGCCGAAGCTACAGCTATACGCTTAAATCTGGAGATTGGCATCGTTTCGGTTGAGTCTGCAAAATAAATACATAAAGATAAGGAATGATATCATAAGAATTAACTTCACATCCGATCCCTCAGATGGATCTGGAGAATAAAAGATTCCCTTCGAGGCTGGGGCTCCGGTCTTACCGGCGACTCCTATTCTTATTAACCTCTCCTCCCGAAGCAGGTCCACCCTCCTAAGACGTGCTTCGGGAGGAGGGAACATCGCCAGCGTAGCTGCGATGTCTGAACGAGAGGGATTGAACCTAGTGCGGTCCAATCTACCTATGAAAGGATGTGATATATTTGGCCACACCTTCAATAGGTCATCCTTCGGGAATGTTATCCAAATATAACGAGATTCCCACTCATGTAAGGACTCTTTCTTATCCACTATCGCGCACTCTTTGGTGCGCATCGCAATATAATACAATTTGCGACACCCTAATAAGCCCTTACCCCTTCGGGACCCAACTAGAAACAAATTAAAAAAACTATCTAAGGTCGGGGTTACACCCTATTCGTGGCAATAGAAGATAAACGCCACAATATATACGTAACTACCTGGGAACATAGCATAGGTAGGGCAATGAATCTCCCGAAGTACGGCCGCTACAAATGGATGCAGCGGAAAACGTAACCCGCACTTCAGGGAAGCATAACTAACGGGTAAAGCACTGGCCGGAACGTTCATTTCCGTTGGAAGGAAACAATGGACATCTTCCTTTCCCTTCCAGATGGAGTAATGAGCGGGAATTGAGAACTTAGATCTAAGCTCTTCAATATCTAACTCGGACATGGTTGGATACCTAGCTTTACGAGGAGCCATGGTCGTTACCTTAACAAAACTCGGTAAGAGTGGTCGGAAATGGGCAAAAGCGAGAATGCTGTGCGTCGGTTGCTGTGGCAACGATTTTTGCAATTAGGCGGTGGGGGTGAACAGTCCCAGAAACCCTGATTTAAATAGTAAAATCTCGACGTATCAAGAGTTGCCACGTAGGATTACTACAGGCAACCGCAGTCTGTACCCACAGAGCACACCTGTCAGCTAACAGAAGGCGCAAATCGGGATTTTATCGTTTAAATAAAAATAATACGAAAAAAAGGCAACCGATACGCTCACTTACAGTTCAAAATCAGTTTTCCAAATTTGCCCAAGTATGAGATCGGTCCCTAGGATGCTTTCCATCATCAGGAACGGTCCTGAAAGGGCCTGAGCCGTCATGTGATCGGCCTTATATCACCTCTGCGATGTCACACAAGTCCGAGGGGCTAATGATGAGGGTTCCGGGACCGGGTACCCTCTATTGGATTAGGCTCAATCTAAGAGGCTAGCCCAAATGATTAAAGACGAACTAATGCGGCCCAAGATCGTCACTTTGGCCCATTTGGATTAACTAGCCCGAAGATCCATTAAGAAGTCAGGACCGAAGATGGAGTTGGTCGTAACACGGAATGCATACGGACCGATCTAATGGATCGGTCCAAACGGTTACAGTCACACGTTCCACGCTTCGGGCCTCCAGCCACGTTTTACAGCGTGCGATAATGACGCTCAACAGAATTGTCAGAGGCGGTTATAGGCGTGGATCTCAAACGTCATCAGCCCTATAAATACAGAACTTGACGACGGAATTAGCAGGACCTATTGAATGCGAAGAATAGGCCGTTACTCTGTCGGGATTAGTCTTATCGCTTTCTTATCCTCGTTATCTTCATAAGCCTCTGTTCTTATTGTACTTGAACTTTATTTGATTATTGAATCGACCGAGAGCATTCATTGCTCTGGGTCAAGTGGTTTTTTCCCATTTCACGGAGTTTTCCACTATAAATTGTTTTGCCTAATTACCGTTTATATTTTACAATTGTTCTCCCACCAAAAACAAATTATAACCGAGTTCGTTTCTTAACGAACCGGACGACTGTTGGTACCCCTAAAAAGGGACTATAACAGATACATATATGATATACGAGGTTCATTTGGTATATACCAATTGGTACCGTTTTAAAACAAATATGGAACGATTTTAAAATATTAAAAGTACAAGAACTTGTTTTGTTATGCGTAAAATAAAATTTGGGAATTAGATTTGTCAAAATTATGAAATTATGGATCAAATTTACTCAAAATGTGAAATTATGATAACTTTTTTTGCTAGTCATCTATAATTGTTTGTGCAGTTTAGTATTATTTTGTAGAAAAATAGCCGCGTGATTGTTGGGTACTGTGAATTCTCCAATTTTCAAATTGGAACAGTTTCTAAAGTTCGGTGCCGCTCGGCCCGGGGATCACGGAAACATGGTCAAAGACACATACTATTTATTTTAAAAGTTGAAACAAAACCCAGTGTCTTCCTTTCTCGGACTCATGCGTTGATTGCGGTCTCTCTGCCCTTTTTCTCTTTTCCTTTTTTTTTAAATTATTTAAAATATAAGTTAGATTTTAATACCCAGCTATTTACTATTCACAACCTTATTTTTTAATGTATACAAAAACAAAATTATAGTAACTTTATCATTAAAATTACAATTTCATTGTCACTATTAAAACAAAGTTTTGCATAATCAGAATTAATTAATTTATCTTAATTTGTAATAATTAAAATATGTGTATCATTCTTTTTATATCTAAAGTTGTATTATAATTTTATATAAATCTTATGATATCATGATTCTACCCCATCTTTTATTAAATCATTATTGTTCATCATATCTTTTTACGAATTTTTAATAGTGATCTACAAACAGATTCATTATTGTAATAATAAAATGTTAAAAAAATGTGTATTTATAAACAAATATACTTGATAATTGATACTAATGCTCTATAATATTTAATCATAAAGTCGCAATCTTAATAATGAATTATTTGAAGGGTATATACCCAACCTACCCCTATGGCTATATTGAAATAGTATATGAACGAAAAGCAAAAGTGAAAGGAGGAAGAAAATGGCTTGTCTGGATGACATGGAATTCAGACAAATTAAGATCGATTCTTATATTGAATTGGTTACCTATAACTATAGATGACCGACCAGCTACCACGTAACAACACCCCCCTCTCCATGTTATATTATAATTATAACATGACACGTATACGATTAGTTAAGGATGCTCACATTCATCAAACTTTTATATCTCAAACTTTACAAGTACGTATACTTATTATATATTGTGTTTTTAATGTATTTTCTATACTTAGATATTTATTGCTTTATTTCAACATTTCTTATACTACAAAATACTGAGGGGTTCTAGTTGAGTGTGAAATGTGAATATTGAGATGACAATTGGTCGAGGGTATTTTCATAAGAATAAATCATATATTTGGATATTATGAAACATTTTAATATATTGATTAATTTCCTTGAATCCAATAGTGTTGGTTCACAAGTGATTCATTCAAACATACAACGAAAATATATAGTTTTATTCTTCAAACTTTTACAATCTCATCGATCATGTGACTTTACCCATATTAGGACTTTCCATATTAAAGTTTCTTGTATCATTTATTTGTGTTCTTAGGTATTATTCTCATGTTCAAAATTTTAAAAGCTAGAGTTTTAGCATTCTTTATAATCGATAAAATGATTCACATTGTTGTACCAAAACTCACATGATTACACGTTTTTGTAGCAAGATTCACATGAGTACATATTGGACTCATATATTTAATAAGTGATTAACGTAGTTAGGCCATATTAATATTTGGGTTGAGGAGATTACCCCTACCCTTAAAATGTAATAAGTATAGAAACATAGAATGTAGTATGGACATAATGAGTGCAGATTTATGTAAGTCCTAGTCATGCGTTCAATTGCAGCAGGCAGAGGACAGGACAATTGCACATGCCTCCATTTTCATCTTCCCTGATAAATACTATCCCTAATTATGCATCTCCTTCCATCTATATATATACTACCCACCTTCTTTCCCATTTCCTCACACCTCATTTCCCACTTCTTTTCTTCTGAAACTGCAATTTGATTCAATGTATAACTCTCTATGTCGAATTCTTCCCATGATTCTCATGGTCGGCGCGCTTCTTACACCTACATTCGCCGCCCACGACTACGCCCAAGCTCTGTCCAAGAGCTTTCTCTTCTTTGAAGCACAGAGATCTGGTTATTTGCCTAGGAATCAACGAGTTCAATGGCGGGGGAATTCTGGACTTAATGACGGGAGACTTAATGGGGTTTGAGATTCTTGCAATTTTAATTTTACCCTTCTTTCCATAGAGATTGTGTGATTTTACCTATTTTCTTTGCAGGTGGATCTCGTCGGAGGGTATTATGATGCAGGGGATAACGTTAAATTTGGTCTGCCAATGGCGTTCACCGTTACCATGATGTCATGGAGTATCATTGAATACGGGAGACAAATGGCTGCCGCCGGCGAACTGGGTAATGCCCTTGACGCCGTGAAATGGGGAACTGATTATTTAATAAAATCTCACCCTCAACCTTATGTTCTCTATGGAGAGGTTGCTTCTTGATTCCTACTCTGAAATACACAATATTTTCAGTGCCAAATTACTTAAATTCTGCATTTGAAGGTGGGAGATGGGAACACCGACCATTTCTGCTGGCAGAGGCCAGAGGACATGACTACATCCAGAGCAGCTTACAGAATCGACCCTAGCAACCCAGGTTCCGATCTCGCCGGTGAGACCGCCGCCGCAATGGCCGCCGCGTCTATCGTCTTCCGCCGCTACAATCCCGCTTACTCCGCCAAACTCCGATACCATGCTTACCAGGTATTAAAAATGTTGGTTTTTGTTGCTTTTCCGTTTCCATCTTTAGTCAGCATGCGCATTTTAGTGAAATCACAGCATTCATTAGGAAGTTACGCTACGATCAGCCTTTTTTCAGAAAAGTTAGTTTCGGCACATTTTAGCAGATACGACCGTCTTAATTTCGAAAATATAATTGAATAATATTAATTATTTAAAATTATTGGTATAATTATTAGAAATTAATTGTATGGAATGTTTTTTCAGATAAATATTTTTTTAATAAATTTAAAATAGATTAAATTTAAACCTTAATAACACACTTGGAAGTTAGAAGTCAGGCAAACTTCATGGGAATAGAAATAGCACGTGGATCGCCGCATCTCAGCCGTCAATGGCAGGAAGATGGGACCCACATAACGTGCACCATGTTCTTTTTTGTATATGTCTAATTTGCCCTCAGTCAAGATTGCAAATTACATAAACGTAACGTTCTTTCTTTTCTGGTTGGTTTCAGCTTTTTGATTTCGCCGACAAGTACAGAGGAAAGTACGATAGCAGTATAACTGTAGCCCAAAAGTACTACCGTTCAGTTAGTGGATACGCTGTACGTGATACATGCGTTTTCGATGTGTTGTTTATCGTCATTTATGTGTATAATTTGTCTAAACTTGATCAGGACGAACTCCTCTGGGCGGCCGCATGGCTTTACAAGGCAACGAACAACCAATACTACTTGAATTATCTCGCAAAGAACGGCGATTCCCTCGGAGGAACCGGCTGGGCTATGACGGAATTCGGATGGGACGTTAAGTATGCCGGTGTTCAGACACTTGTTGCTCAGGTGTGAATCCTGGAAGTTTGGATCATTTCCTGTTGCATTAACGCTGTAAATGTGATGTGACGGTATGTTTTTGTGTTGATTTTCAGTTGTTGATGGCCGGAAATGGGGGCCAGTATGGTTCAGTTTTCGGGAGGTACCAAGAAAAGGCAGAGTTTTTTATGTGTTCTTGTTTAGGGAAAGGAACACAGAACGCTCAAAAGACCCCCGGTGGCCTTATTTACCATCAGAGATGGAATAACATGCAGTTTGTCACCAGTGCTTCGTTTCTAATGACAGTTTACTCCGATTACCTTACCTCGGCCGGTAAGTACTTAAGGTGCGCCTCCGGCTGGGTTTCCCCTGCTGAACTTCTCAGTTTCGCAAAATCCCAGGTAACATAAAAACACCACACTTCACACTTGTGTTGAAATGTGTTCCCTTATATCATTAATCGTTTTGAGAATATTTTTCGATGGGGTTTTCAGGTGGATTACATCTTAGGGGACAACCCACGAGGTACAAGTTATATGGTTGGGTATGGGAACAATTATCCTAGACAAGTACACCACAGAGGTTCTTCTATAATTTCCTACAAGTTGGATCCTTCCTTCATTAGCTGCAGAGGAGGTTACGCCTCTTGGTACAGTAGAAGGGCAAGTGATCCAAATTTGCTCACCGGAGCTATCGTTGGCGGACCTGATGCCTACGATAACTTCGCCGATGAGAGGGATAATTATGAGCAAACTGAACCAGCTACTTATAATAGTGCTCCACTCGTTGGCATTCTCGCTAGGCTTCATTCTGGTCACACCAGCTATAATCAGCTTCTTCAAGTTGATCCTCCTTCGCTTAAGCTAACTGGTGAAGTTGCTCCAATCCCAGGTACTTATCACGTTGTTCCTTCCATTAAAAGAAAACTTGATTAATAGAGGTTTTTTTGCAGATTCCGGCACGAACCCGATTGAGATATCTCAGGAAATGACTGCTTCATGGTTTGAAAAGGGGAAAACATATTACAGATACTCTGTAAAAATCACTAACAAAACATCAAAGAATTTGAACAGCTTGAAGCTTTACATTTCCAAGCTGTATGGTCCTTTATGGGGGCTAAAGAAATCAGGGCACTCTTTTTCCTTCCCGTGGTGGATCAACTCTGTAAATGCGGGAAAGAGCTTTGAGTTTGTTTACATCCATTCGGCTTCTCCAGCAGAGGTTTCAATATCAAGCTACAATCTTGTTTAATGAAGAAATGTGCAGAGAAGAGTCTAGATTCCGTGTGATTAAGTTCGAAAACTGGGGAATGAAAGGAGTGAAGAGACGAATTTCAAAGTGTTGCTCATCCTCTTTCTTCTCTACTATACTAAAGAAGTTACCGTGTGCTGTTTGTTGCATTAACTTTTACATTACATTGTGAATTTTGCTTTATACAATAGTTTTTCAACAGTTTGACAATGCGGTTGTCTTACTTCAATGAATAGTTGATTTTTATAAAAACGTAGATAATATGCAATGGTTTTGCACAAAACACCACATTTTTTAACACGATTTGGAAAATACTACCACTCGTTTTTTTCGAAAAGTGAATTGTTCACTCATTTTTTATAAAAGCTATTAAAATAAAAAATACTCTTTAAATTATGATGCGAAAATATCTTTAATTATAATTTTTAATTTGCTCGCTTTAGCAATATAGAGAGTATTTAAAAAATTCTTTTTATTATCCTCGCCTTTTGCTAAAACGAACTATACGAACGTTGGTATTTTAAAAAATATATGGTATTTTGTGTAAAATTCTAAAGTTCTCAACACATTAATCATTAATTGATCTTTTTTTTAATTATCGTTAAATTGGTATTAAGCATTCATTAAATCAATAAGAAAATAAAGATAAAACACTTGTAAAACTGATGAATTCATTTGTTGTCCAATTCATTTTTAGACTTGCAATTTTTAAATATCTCAACTTTGTATTATTGTCAATTTTGGTTCTTAAGAACGAACTTATCCAAAAATTTGTAAATATATTTTATATCGTGTGTTTGATATCTCTAATGAAAGGGATGTCCAAATCGGGTACAATAAGTTTGGAGTAAATTGATTTGCCCCAAGATGGACAATCAACTGAAAAAATAACTTCATTAATTTTTTACAAATAATGAAGTAGCTCCGGGAAATAGCAAAGAGACTAGAGCGGGTCTGACGAGAGTCAACGAAATGTGCAAGTCTTAGAGGGGCTGAGCGACTGCTATGTCATTAGGCACAAATAGTGACAGATATTATCGACTTTATGGCCCCCAAATTCAGTTAGGAAGGATAAATGGGGGAGCAATTAAAAGACAATTCAACCGTAGAGAAGTCTATATTTGCGATAAATCTAGGAGGAAAAATGGATATTGATTTTTGGTTGCTGGATCTTCTTAGTGAATCATTGATTTCAATCTTTTATTTGATTTATCCTAACCTTAGATTCTTGAAAACAATTTAGCAATCTAGTCTTCACTTAGATTGTTGAATCCTTTTGTATTTTTATTTGTTATAGTGCACATACCGAGAACCATTTCTCTTAGCACCATTGTTTTTTTTTCCAAAAAATGAGAGAACCCTTTCCCCCATCGGAGAATTGCGTATAATACCACCGATTCTGACAACGCTTGTAATATTACCACCATTCGCGATAGGGTAACGCGAATTGAAATTTTTTCCCAATTCTCAATAGCCAAATACGACTCGCGTTAGGCTAAATAGAATTAAAAAAAAGCATATTTTTCGTTGCTCGATTTAGCCTAATGCGAATTGACCTAATTTAAATATCGCGATTTTTCCTCTCTGAATCACGATTTGCCCTAATATTTGCTTCCAATCGCGATTTCGTCTCCCAAAAACGATTTCCGGCTCCTCCTTCACCTTCCAAGGTCACTCCCGGCTTACAGTGGGCATTCGATCAAATACCTCCTGCATTTCCGATCAAATACCTCCTACATCACTTAATACTTGGTTGCTGCTGTCAAATGTATGTTTTCTGGCCATATTTCTGGTTTTTATTTAGAGCAAACATTCGATTTATTTAGGAAAATTTATTAGGATTCGATTATTAGTTAAGATAGTATTTGCGACAATTTGATTATTTTTTATGATATTAATTGTTGTGTTTTGTTTAGTTATAATTTTAGTTGAGGCGAATTGATTAGTTACGATATTAGTTGTTACAATTTGATTAATTACGATATTATTTGTGATGACTTGATTGGTTACAATATTATTTGTTATTTGTTATGTTAGTTGTGGTGATTTGTTATTATGTGAGTGATTTTATTTGTGACCATTTCATTTAATTTTACTTGGGACGAATTAATTAGTTACGATAGTAGTTGTGACAATTTGATTAGTTACGATTTTAGTTGTGGTGATTTGATTACTTGTTGATATTTGTTGTGGTGATTTGATTACTTGTTGATATTTGTTATGGAGATTTGATTAGGTATGATTTTAGTTTCGACGAATTGATTAGTTATGATATTTATTGTGAAAATATGATTTTTTACGACATTAGTTGCGGTGATTTGATTATTCGTTGATTTTAGTTGTGGTGATTTGTTTAGGTATGAGTTTATTTGAGATGAATTCATTATTTATATTGATTATTTATTATGATATTAGTTGTGGTTATTTGTTTAAGTATGATTTTAGTTGGGACGAATTGATTAGTTAAGATCTTAGTTGTGACAAATTCATTAGTTACGATATTACTGTGACAATTTGATTATTTGTTATAATATTAGTTGTCGTGTTTTGTTTAGGTATAATTTTAGTTGGGACGAATTGATTAGTTACGATATTAGTTGTTAAAATTTGATTAATTACGATATTATTTGTGATAATTTGATTAGTTACGATATTATTTGTTATTTGTTATGTTAGTTGTGGTGATTTGTTATTATGTTAGTTGATTATATTTGTGACCATTTCATTTAATTTTACTTGAGACGAATTGATTAGTTACAATAGTAGTTGTGACAATATGATTAGTTACAATTTTAGTTGTGGTGATTTGATTACTTGTTGATATTTGTTGTGGTAATTTGATTAGGTATGATTTTAGTTTCGACGAATTGATTAGTTATGATATTTATTGTGAAAATATGATTTTTTACGATATTAGTTGTGGTGATTTGATTATTCGTTGATATTAGTTGTGGTGATTTGTTTAGATATGCGTTTAGTTGAGATGAAATCATTATTTATATTGATTATTTATTATGATATTAGTTGTGGTTATTTGTTTGGGTATGATTTTAGTTGGGACGAATTGATTAGTTAAGATCTTAGTTGTGACGAATTGATGTCATTTCATTTATCTTATTTATGTTTTTGTGATCTTATCAATTTTGTATAGTTTTATAATGATACACCATACCTAATAATCCGTCGATCCGAGTGGGTTGACCCTTCAAGAGAGACATTTAAGTCATCGTATTTTATGTGGTGATGAAACTGTCCGGCACATGATATTCAAACATTGGGATGGAACCATAAGAGATTTACAAGTTACTCGTAATGTCGCTCAAGTTCTAGATCGTTGGGGCTTTTACGATGTATTTAAGATATCAAGGTTACAATTGGACCAACATTTGTTGATTGCGTTGATTGAGCGATGGCGGCCAGAAACGCATATTTTTTTCTACCTTCTGATGAAGTAAGTTTCATGTTTGCTTTGTATACTGTTCATAATTAATAAATTTGTAATACTAGTTTTGCGATTTTGCAGGCGGCTCTTACTCTACAAGATGTATTTGTCATTTGGGGGTTGCCCATCGATGGTACTCCCATTGGCAGTCGTAGGCGGGTTAGGATAGAATCTGAATGGTTGCGATTTATGAGGGATAGATTGGGTTGGACAGTGACTTCAGAAGACATAAAGGGGAGATGTTTTATCTTAGGTAGGTGAGGCGATTACGTTGTTGAAGCTGCAATTGCAGTGAATATGGATTCTACCGGCTATAGGTGCGAAATAGTGTATTTCCTTTTGATTATATTGGTTTATATAGCATATGATAATTATCTTTTTTTTTTATTTCGTAGGTACGTAACGACGATGATACGGACTCAAGTACCAAGCCACACACCTGGTGTTGGTTTCCCACCTACCCATGGAGCCAATTCCTCACACCAGACACGGCAGCATAACGATATACCCCCAATCGGCCTGAGAAATATGCAGTCGGTTATGGACTCAAAAGGCGAAGATGAAGAGCATGTGACTAGACTCCGAGATGAGTCACCGGAGCAGATGAGGGCGAACGTCGGGGAAGGCGTAATCGTGTCAGATGTGCGTGTGGCACCGGTGGACATCTCGGGTAGCATGGCTTCGGCGGTCGTAGAAGACGTTGATTTTGTGTACTAAGTTTTATTTTTTAATAGATTTAATGGAATTTTTTGAATTTAATGGAATTTTTTGAGTGTTAGTTAATAATTTTTTGATAATAAAAATTAAATAATCTAAGTTTAATTAAAACATTAGGATAACAAATAAATACAATAAATTCAACGATAATTTAATGGCTTAATATGATTAAATTTTAGTCATCTTTATAACACAACAATAAATAAATACCAAAAGTCTAACAATAAATAAAACAACAATAAATAAACAATCAATCATCATTTTGTGTGTCCATATCATTGGTATCCTAGTTGTACAGGGCGTCCCCCAGCACGTGATTTCTTCAGGCGATTTTTATCGTGCCAAAGTCTCCAACTAGGCACAAGCCACTCGTTCTCGGGTCCCAATGGCATAAGATGTAGATCTGCATATTGGTTCTACAAGAGTTGCAAAGTTGGGATCCGATAATGAGTTCTGTCGCCGGTACATGGTTTATACTAGCACATCGTAGAGCATGCGCACATGGAAGAAAATGCAGAATCCATCTACCACAAAACAAGTCTTTTTAACCAAGTCGACTCTTTTACGTGTACTTGGACCACACCCACGTTTTATGCGTTGCACTTCTCTAACTTGCATATCCGGGTCTCAGTAGTGCATCTCATATGAGTCGACTTTCATTCGTTGTTTTTCATACCACGTATGCGTTGCTTGGGTGAATGTCTGAAAAAGGTAAAACACAATGAAACAATGTTTTAATTCATAAAAGCATCATTAATGTTAACATGCATATTCCGTGTCATGATGGCAAGTTCGTCGCGTCATTCTATGAACAACTTCTGTGTGCTGTAGAATGTTGAGTCCACCAAATTAGAAATCGGATAACGGCGGACATCTTTCATTATTCCTTTTACGCATTCGACTTGGTTAGTTGCTAATTTACCATGTTGTTGTCCACCATCAAAAGTAAGTGCCCACTTGTGCAAATTGTTCTCCATCTCCAGTCGAGTAAGTTATATGTATGCACGGCTACATTTTTCCCTGATTTATTCCATTATTGATCTACATTTTGATTCTAATGGAGTTGCCCCAGCACGGTAAGCAAGCTTCTTCACTTGACGATTTTTTATATGCGTATTCAAATTCGATGTAAGGTGTCTCAAACATCATCGGTGATGTAACCGACCAGTCTGAAATGCTTCTAATGGCTCAACCGCTCCTATAATACCAGTATGTCTATCTCACACTATGCAAGCCGACTTACCCCAAATAATATGATTGTTCATCAACTCAATGAACCAACAATAAGAATCGTTGCTTTACTGATCAACCAGAGCATACACAAAGGGAATAACATGACCTCCAAAATCCTTGCAAACAGCAATCAAGAGTTTGTGGTTGTACCGTGCATAAAAGTGTGTAGCATCAATCGAGATAACGAGAATACATTGTTCATAAGCTTCTTCACAAGGTCGAAAAGACCAATATACATAACGAATCACCTTATCGATGGGACCCTTGTCAGTGTCGTAAAAACTCAATTCAACTGCGTTACCGGGATTACTCATTTGTATGGCTCCCAAATGTGTCGGAAGTCTCTCCATAGACGATTCTCAGGAACCATGCACTCACTCATATGCACGTTGGACCACATGCCAAACTTTATCATAGCCAACATTAAATCCATATCTATCATGCATTTGTTTTATAGCATCTTGAACTTTCAATCCTGTAAAAAAATGAAATTAGAACTTCTATAGCATGTATACAGATCTATAATACATACCTCATTTTTTGTTCCAATTGTATTCCACCATATCACGAGCAATAAAATTCATTGTCATGTTACGATGCTTACCACTCACATTAACCGCATAACAAGAATGAGGAATATAACTTTTCGAAAATTGCCAGACCTTATCTCTAGCATCATACCTTGTTCGAAGATGAAATACACAGTTTGTTTGATCATTCAAAAAACACTCATGCATCCAGTACTGTGGTGTACTATCTACAACCCTAAACTGATAACGGCGGACGATATGAAAGTGGCAAACATCGAACTGATCATCTAATTTATCTTTGAAACCTATTCCGACAACCAGATTAGGATTGCATAGGTTGTATGAAGAATAAACTCGACGAGGTTTTGCATATGCAAAGTCATCAGCTACCACATCGTCTCCTAAGCAATAAGTACTTGAACGAATATCGAGAGAAACTACCGAAAATAGGCGTGCTAGCCTAGAAGTATCGACAATAGTGTAAGACAATGTATCATCCTCCATTCTACTGTCAGCTCGAGGTAGCGGAGGTTCGGTTTCAAATTCATCCATATCTGAATCAATTAGTGGGGCATCGTCATGATTTTCAACATTTGTGTTGAATTCTGGTTGCATACCTACAATAAATTAATATTGTATACTAAAAGTGTAATGAATAATAATATAACATTTTATTATAAAAAACATGGATTCCCTTGACTCAACAATAACTCATGAAAGAAGATGTTTATGCCATTTGGGACGGATCATAATTCTGATACCTGTTAAAATTCCAAAACGGATCCATAACCTTCAAGTAAAAAAATAAATACATCAATACGAAATAGTTAGTCACAAATAATATAGTAAATAATTAATTCGTCACAAATAATATCGTAAAAAATCAATTCTTCACATTTAATATCACAACTAATCAAAGTGTAACAACTAATTTTGTAAACAATCAATTAGTCACATACAATATAGTAACTAATCTATTACAATAATATCGTAACTAATCAATTATTCACAACTAATATCGTAACAAAATAAATCGCCACAACTAATATCGTATCCAACCCATTCTTCACAACTAATACCATAATGAATTATTCACAACTATTATCATAACTAATCAAATTATAACAACTAATTTCGTAAATAATCAATTTATCTCACAAATAAAGTTATAAAAGTTTACAATAAGTACCAACACAAACCGAGGGAGCAATAACAGTGGGATGAAGATCTTTCGATTTGATTACCAACAAAAATACGACAACACCAGAAGGAGGAATGCCGGGAGAGGAAAAACTTAGGGCAAAACGCGAGAGGGAGAAGAAAAGATGGGGCTGTTAAATAAGACGCAATTCGCGTTAAGCTAAATCGAGCGCCTAAACGTGGTCAATTTACGCTAAATCGAGCATCAGAAAATATGTTTTATTGGAATTCTATTTAGTCTAACGCGAGTCGCGTTTGGCTATTGAGAATTGGGAAAAAATTGCAATTCGCGTTACTCTATCGCGAATTGTGGTAAAATTACAAGAGCCGCCAGAATCGGTGGTATAATACACAATTCTCCTTCTTCCATCTAAGGAAAAATAGATTTTGACTTCAAAATAACCAAAAATAATAAAATATTGTTTATTTTATTTATAATATAATAATTAAATATATATTGATTTTCACTACACACTAATGCACCGTTAGATGTACTAGACTCATATTTTTTGAGGTATTTATGCAATTTGGACATCTTGTGTAGTTCGACATGCTTCCAAGTGGAGTTATTTTTTAAATTGACATGACCGGGTCATCCGAGACAATTTCCGAGATGTTCGAGAAGATCAGAATGCCAATCCGGTTTGAACACGGTTTTATGTGATCAAATAGGCTTTCATGCAATTCTTGAACACAGTTATTTGAACACATGAATTGTTAATTGATCATAAATTTTTAAGTATTTAAATCGTTATTAAACATGATTAAACCAATAAGAGATAAAGAGAACACTTGTAAAATGGGTAAATGTCATTTTTTGTCCTCCTAATTTTCAAGATTCACAATTTACATCGTTTATCTAAAAATATTGCAAATTAAGCAACTCAATTTGTATTGTAAATTTGTTCTTATGTACGAAATTGTTCATAAATTTGTAAATATATTTTTCTATCGTATGTTCAATATCCCTAACTATATTAAATTTCATAAAAAACATATGAATCAAAATTTTTATATCAGACAATATAATGCTTAAACGAGATTTCTTCAGGAAAACTTACATCTTTGTGTTATACCGCTTTATACCAATGATTTCATATAGGTCTGAAACTCCTTACAAGTCCGAACCAATATTCAATTATTTTTTATTTTTTATTCAATTATATATGACCCTATAACCGTGTACTGGGTGATACCGCAAGAAAAATTTGTATTGTCCGGTATTTAACGTAGCGGCTATTATACGAGTGGGTATGAAAATATGCTTGATACATCATTGTTGTTTTGAGAAATGAGTTTTGCAGGTTTCCACTCCAAAATAATAATAAAATATTGAATAACTAATTTTTGGATATAACAATTATATTGCCAACTGATATATCGTTTGATGTATCAAACTTATGTTACCCGATGATGTTTTCGTTATTTGGACGGTCGTACAACAAGCTTCCCAAGATGTGAATGAGCTAGCGTACCTCTAGGGTTTTTTTGTAATTTTGATGACTAAAATCGTTCCAGACACTTCCAGAGGGATTCAAGTTTGAACTGGGTTATTAGTGATCAAAGAGGCTTAAGTCGCTTTGGGCCACGAATTGAGTGTTGACATTGTTTTAATAAATATAGGCTCTCTAGAAAAGAGAATGGTTAACTTTTAAGAAGTCTTGAGAAAGACTCCTAAGTCGTGAAACTCATGATGAATTATGCTCTAGTCACGAGGAATTTACATTTTTGGAGAAAACCACCTTTGCAGCCGGAATCACGATGAATTCGCCCTTGGTCGCGAGGAATTACATTGAAATCATGACGAATTTAACAGTTTCAAGGAAGCCAAACCAATTGCGACGAATAACACCTTGGTCCCAACGAATTACACTACACTCGAGAAGAATTGTGCAGATTGGTCACGAGGAAGGTAAAATGTTTCGCAATGAGAGAGAATATTGAATAGAAGGACGTGCAAATGAATTCATTGGGATCTAACCTTTATTTGAGAATCGAACGACGAAGGGTATACGGTTATGAGGGTTCTTATGAACACACTCGATATACATATCACTTAGCTCATTATGAGGGCGATATAAGAATCATAGGTTATGAGAGGATAATTGAACATTTCAATGAAAGTGAAAACGTTATATGTAGGTATTACGGAGTGTATGGAATTGCTAGACTACTAATGTTGGCAGTAGAGTTCCTCATTTGAAGATTTCCATCCATCCGTTAAAAATAAAGGAAATGCGAAGAGTTCAGGGCACGACCATTCGCTTAGTCGGTAGCCTAACTCAAATCAATCCACTTTTAAGGTATTATCATTCTCGTAAAGCCAAAGGATCATGGTTCTACTACCGTTTCCAAGGTGATCATTAATGTCATATGACTTGAATGTATCGAAATGCCAAAGGATCTCTTGCAATATCGAGCCTCGAGCGACCCTCATACTTCCAACTTGGAGATCTATGCTAGTTTTATGAATTTCAATGACAGCCACGTGTTTCATCTATGAAGGATGCCTAGAAGCTCTATTGTCTTTTATAAAGATTGTAGAATTAGTTTTATTCAGCCTTCACTATGGCGTCCTGTCATGGAGCTTGAACAGTCGGCCATGGTCGACTGTGTTTACTTCGTTCATGGCAAAGTCTTGACCATGCATCCACTTCTACCCTCTGGACATTTTCAATCGGCCCTGGTGTCATGCCCTGTCATGGAGCACGAACGGTCGACCATGGTCGACTGTGCTCACTTCGTTCATGGCACAGTCCTGACCATGCAGTCCACTTGTCCACCACGCTAGGAATGGCTCGACCTGGGGCCTGCTCGTACATGTAATCTGCGCTGGATTCTCTACGAGGGTCAGGGACGGTGAACGAGGTTCCGCTCCACGAGCCAGCCTCTCTTGCTTCCCATCGACTGACCCTCGACGAGGATCCGTTCTAAGACGTTAAGGGTCATTTCCGACAAGTCGTGTATTAAGCCCCTTTTTCCATTTTCTTCCTTACTATTGTTCTTATTAGTGTCATTGGGAACTTGTAAAATGGTTCTTAAGGATTTCATACGTAGTCCAAAATACATTCTTACAAAATTGATTCAAAACATAGAACAAAGTTTTCTTGCTTAAATCGTCCCTAGACTTGTGACATCCTCTAAGGCATCTCCTCGGAAGCGACGGTTGTCGGATTCCCTCCACCTGAAACATACATAAAGAAGAATCCATAAGACTTAGTCTTAGTAAGGAAGGATCTTCGAATATATATAACGAGTGTAAGATTTTTCCCCATTTTCCTTCAGAATCCCTTCATTCCATGAACCCTCAAGTGAGTTTAATCTCATGGTTAGTCCCCAACTTCCTGATCCTTGGATCCATGACTTCTCTCCCGAGGGCGAGGCATTGTTGGCAGTTTCCTTGAGTTAAAATGTTTACTCCGTGACCAAGGTCACGTTGCCATTGGGAATATCCCCCGACCGTTGGAACCCAATCCCTCCCCTGTGTGTCGAGGCTCCTTTAATTTCCCTTCATAATCACCTTACTTCCGATTCTTAGAGAAGTTTCTCCCTTACCTTGATTTCTTAAGTTGCGGTCTTTTTTTCCTTTTCCCCCTTCCCTTTTATGTGTGTATTTATAGTGTTAGGAGTTTAGTTAGTCATGAGGGCCTTATGTTCGTTCAAGCAGTATTCATGTCCTTGATCGGCGCTGCTCATTGGAGTCTATCATCCAGGTGTCTGTTTCTCTGAAATTTCGGGACTGTGGTCTGGGGCATTGTCAGTTTAATCAGGTCACTCGTGTGGCTCCTTTGATTGGTACGTTCCTTTTTTTAGGCTTCTTTTGACTTGTGCGGATTATTCTGAGCCTTAATTCATTTCCCTCTGATTTTCCACCGCAATCCCTGGTCGATCAATGATGGTCGTGATCTTGACCAGGGTCGCTAGGTTCCTTCGCACATTGATCGTCTTTTGGTTGATCAATGGACTGATCTTGGTCGGGTCGACCAAGGTCATAGGGTTCCTTCCGTATACTGGTCGTCCATGATCAATCATTTGGCCCACCCTGGTCGAATCGACCAGGATCGTTTGGCATTGCCCACGTATTACTCCAGTTTCCTCTATGTTTTCTTGGACCATCCTTTTTGTAGCGATCTTAGTGTTTCTCCTTGGGTTCTTAATGTACCTTATGGTCGATCATATCAATGTTCCCATAATTCATCATTGTTCACTTGTGTAGTTCATTCCGACCACCATGTGCTGATCATCCCACATGATCCCTTGACCCGAGTCTTACACTTCACACCTTTCAATGTAAAGTCAATGTCATCTTTGATTGTTTTACGTAATGATTTTCTAAGAAACTTTTGGGTTATGTAATCTACTTCTAAGCAGAAAGTAGAAAGATCCCGTACATGACCGTAAGTGAAAAGTTTGGGTGTTGTATCTCATACTGGCATGACATCCCCTTAACAAATAATTGAATAGAGCTCCTTTGAAAACGTAGAAGAACTTTCTTTGAAATAATAGTATATCAGTCTGTTTTTGAATTTTAATTAAACAATAATATATTGTTTATACTAATGTTTCTACTTATATTAATTATTATTTCTTGCTTATATTCTGAATCAATATTTCTATTAAAATTTAACAATACAAGATATACAAACATAATAATTATAAATTTAGTTTTATTATTAGTTTTAAAAAAATTCAACATAAGCATTGTTAAATGAATATTTATAAATAATGTGCCTCACAAACTAGAAATATAACTGTATAATACAATTATAAAATTGAGTTATAATCAAATACACTAGGATGAATTGCAAATTATATCAACTTTTTTATGTACATGTGTAAAGTTCAATTCTAAAATAAATTGTATAAATCTAATGGAATTGAGTTTTCAAAAATGTCTTGAAGTATTTGTTTCCAAATTTTTCATATTTTTCATTACCCTTTGCAATTGCAACATCACATAAGGATGTTGATTTCTAAAAACTCTTCCAAGTTTCTTGGATCGTCTCCAAACATATTGTGATAAACCATAAATATTTTTTAAATAAATAAACTATATATTTATAGAAACAATACCATAATAAACATATATCATACCTTGAGATCAGATCGATGAGCAAATTTATTCCTTATAAATATGATAAGATGTATTGGACTCCTAAAATTATAACGCCCACGATCTTTTGCAAGGAAGTTGTTAGGAAGACCATAATTCTACCATATACATTGTTCACAACAATACATATTATATTCCAATCATATGTTTCTTAATTTTTCAATATTTTCTGTAAATAAATAATGACTTTCTTGCAAAAAATAAATTCGCTTAGACTGTGTCCAAAAGTAGGATGCTCTAGAATTATGGATACTTCCGGCCTAAAGAACAAAATAGAACAATTGAAAATACACATGTGATGGAATAGTTAATTATTAAAAACCACATACCTAAACTCCTCGGGTATCATTAGAAGCCACACTAGATTTTCAACTTCTGGTAGGCAAGCTATTTCATGAAGGTCAAAATTGTCTATTTTTAAGTTCTCAAAACGTTCACATTCTGTATTTCCAAATGGATGTTTACCGTCAATCATGCAAAAATATATAATACATAAAATGGCGAAACTATCTATCCTTTTGATAATGTCATCCGTCACACTTTGTTCAATAGGACAACATTCATATTTTTTTGATTCGGTCAAAATATGCTTTATAAATAAATAATTAAAGGATTAAATTAAATTAACGAATAATGTACCTCTATTATCAAAAGCAATTTTCTCTATTCCATTTACAACGAAAATGTTGTAAGGGTTAAGGGACCCTTGGGGAATATCTCGTGGATGAAGGTACATGACTTTCTTTATTATACTTTTACAAAAAGTAAATCAAAATTGTTTTATATTGAAAGTGAATTTTATTTAAAATATTAGTCTATATAAATTATAAAATAAAAGGTATCGTAATAAATTTCACATTCTTTCTTCCATTACTCAAAATAGGTCTATTGAGGTGAAATTTGATGTGACATAATGAAACATGCCGGCTATTTTGGTTAATTAATGCAATTAGAAAAATCAAATATTGTTTTAGGGCGAATAGCGGACGCCGTCCGCAGAAAGCTGACGTGGCCAGCTATAGCGGACGTCGTCCGCGGAACACGTTGGCAGCTGACGTGTTCCGTGGACGGTGTCCGCTATAGTTAGTGACACTCAATTTCCGCGTTTGTCACTCAATATTAATGTTTCTATATATATGGATTGCATTTCAATACAAATTCATATCGAACAACAATACAACATTAATTGAAGTGTTCAGCGACTACGGATTTAAGGTATAATCGAATCCTATTTTTGAATTGAATTTCTTATAATANTCGATCTCCACACCTAACACTCAAAACGTTCACATTCTGTATTTCCAAATGGATGTTTACCGTCAATCATGCAAAAATATATAATACATAAAATGGCGAAACTATCTATCCTTTTGATAATGTCATCTGTCACACTTTGTTCAATAGGACAACATTCATATTTTTTTGATTCGGTCAAAATATGCTTTATAAATAAATAATTAAAGGATTAAATTAAATTAACGAATAATGTACCTCTATTATCAAAACCACTTTTCTCTATTCCATTTAAAAAGAAAATGTTGTAAGGGTTAAGGGACCCTTGGGGAATATCTCGTGGATGAAGGTACATGACTTTCTTTATTATACTTTTACAAAAAGTAAATCAAAATTGTTTTATATTGAAAGTGAATTTTATTTAAAATATTAGTCTATATAAATTATAAAATAAAAGGTATCGTATTAAATTTCACATTCTTTCTTCCATTACTCAAAATAGGTCTATTGAGGTGAAATTTGATGTGACATAATAAAACATGCCTAGACCTTCATCTAATGCAAAATACACGTTCACCACCATTTCCAAAATAAAATGTTCTTTTGATATTGGGATTAACATCAAGTAATTAGTAACATAATCTCTTCAAGTAGTGTATCTTTATCATTTTTTAAAATACTTTCAATTTCAACTTCAAGTTCATATATAGACACTCTAGACATTGTGTCATAGGAAATTTGTTCTTCTTCATTAGAGATTAACAATTGTCCAATGGCTCTAGCATTTGGGCCGAGGTACTGATTAGTAGTATTCTTACACGATTCATATTTCCTAAAAGAATATTTTACTCCATAAATATACCTCAAATTGGGCATATACACGAAAACATAAGATATAATTGAAAAATGTTGAATCATTCAAGTGTCCGGTTGTAGGATTTAGTATATCATGAAGCCCTAAAATAATCAAAAAGAATCTATGGAGTAAAATGCAATAATGAGAACATTAGTATGCATCCTCGCCGAGCTCTAGGACTGATTTATTAGCAAACAATGGATTTATGATTCATTTTACGAACTCACTCACACACACGTCATGGAATAGACACCAAAAACTTTTAAGTGAAACTCGAGTAACAGGAGAAAAGCACAAACCAATATCGATCAATCAACTATCACCGCCCCAAACGTCGACTGTCCCGATGTCGATAAGCAAATCGTCGAGCGTACCCTAAAATGGGCGTTCCATACCCAACATGATACTTAATTTATTTAAAATCATATCCATCAAATTTGGTAATTCAACTTAATTCTTCCATGAATTGAGCATCTTGCTTGATAAGATATTTAATATTATGATTAATACATAATATGTGAGTTTATATACTCGAGAGAAGAGACTACCTGAATTTAATGGAATGTGAAGACTAAAAATGTTTTGATATTTGTACAATCATGAATATCTTAGGGTCCTATAAAAAGTAACTTCACTTTTTGATGTTAATAGTTTGTTTAAAATTCAAAAAGTAAATAAAAAATATACCTTATTTAAATATTTATACCATCATTTTTATATTTTTAAAAATTTAACAAGATTTTTAACAATTCTTGGAAATATTGATTGCATTTGCAAAATTCATTATGTTAAGAAATATGTAATGGATACATTTATTAACTTGAAAATTTTTAAAATAAAATACATAAATGATCAAAATCACCTACGAAAAAATAAATTGAAATGGTTATTATTCAATAGATGAATATTCGATTTTGAAACTTAAATGATAAATAAAAAAATTTAAAACATTCCATGCATCACTTCTACACTATTTTAAATTAGTAATAATTTTCACCCTTATATGAATGGTAGTTTACATATAACTATACTACTACTACTACTACTACTACTACTACTATTACTATTATTATTATTATTATATTATTATTCAATGTATAAGGTGACTGAAATCTAAAGGATACCTAAAGTTATCAATACCGTTTGTTTATGACTCATGACACTGTAGGACCCTGTTTTCCTTTACGTTTAAAAACATTTTTCCGTTAGTATGTTTGACCCTCAAAATTCACAAATTAGATTTTTACTTTATGTGACTTAGTCTAGGTCGATATAATGTTTGGTGTTTGAATGTGTGCTAGATTTCAATCTGATCCTAAATTGTCCTAAATCCGATCGGTGTCCGGTATTTCAAGTGTCCTTCGATATAATATTTTATCAATATTATACGATCGATATATCGGTCATACTCTACGAATCGGAACATATGTTTTTATATTTATCGATATGTGAAATACATGGCGATATCCAGTTATAGTCACGGATATTGGTCGGTATTTTCATATCGTAATTTCATATATCGATTTATATGAAAACATATATTTTGATTCGAGGCATATGACCGATATGTCGGTCGATACTCGGTATTTCACGTGACGCCCGATATAATATTTTCATATTGTAATTTAATTTATTTTAGCAAGTTCTTACGATTTATTAAACGAATTTAATTATTTTTACAACGTAAATATATTGAATTCAAAATCGTTAGTCAATTCCATCTTAATATATCATAATTTAATTTATTATATATTTTTAATTAATATATATAAGTAATATATAAATTATTTTATTTATTTTAATTAAATNTGAAGAAAGAAAGAAAGAAAGAAATATACCTGAAGAATTTACGCGATGAGACTTGAGAGAGGAAGATAACAAAAGAGAGGATTCAATCGATCAACGACGACAGCGTCGCCACGATAACATTTTTAATTTTATCATTTAGACCTCAAACTATTTCTTATTTCTTATCAATTTTATAATCTAATCCTTAAACTTTCAATATTTTGTATATTCAACCATTTTATATTTCAAAGTAGGAGTGAGTATGGGCTGAATCCAAAAATCCGTACAAACGAGTCAACCCATAAAACAACCTGTGAAAAATAAATCTATGGGTGGAGCCATAAAAATTAATTCGTCAACTCGTATGGATTAACTGGTTGATATGTGTCACATTTTATTTTATTATTATTTATTTTAAATTAAAATTATTATTATCTTTAATTTAAATTTATATTGTATTAACCTTCGTCTTGCTTGCGTAATGCTTTTAGAGAGAGGTGCGGGTCAGGTTAATTTATCGATGGGTCAAAAAAATTTACTAATCTATTAGATCAATGTGTACGGGTTGAATGGTTCACATGTTCAACTCGTAACCCGTTGAACCGATCCTCTGGATCAATCCAAAACTGTTACAGGCAGGCAGCAGACAGTTGCCATACGTTTTGTTATGGGAAAAGACGTGTCAGAGACGGTTATAGAGCGTTTTCCACGCCCGATTCACCCCTATAAATACTAGATGAAGTGGCTGGCGCAAGAGGACTCTTTTCACGCCTGAAGCCATAAACTCCCATTACTCGGCTAGTGCTCTCTCTCTGTGCTTTGTATTTGTCTTACTCCTCTTCTTAAGTCTTCGACTGTTTGATTAATATATTGACTAAGAACGTTTCAAGCTTTTAATCCGATGATTTTTTTCAACTTTCTCTATGGGTTTTCCACGGTATATTGTTGTTCTATTGTTTTCATTTCGCTTTAATATCGTCTCCTGTTTCAAACAAATCAAAAACAGGTTGAATCTGTAAAAACCTGTCTACCACAACCTGAACATGTCCGAGGTACCGTGTTCTGGGGATCTCATCACTAGCCCCTCGGACTCTGTCGCCACCGTGGTGGTGATCGAGGTTCGATCATCAGATTGAGATTGTTTGTGCATAAGTGCCCGATCGCAGCAACGGAAACCTGTACCCGAACTGGTTGTAACGGCGCCCTTGGGGACCGATCCTGCATTTGGAAATTTCATGACGTGAATTTTCAAATTTGAAATCCATAGCGGTTGAGGGCAAAAGTGTAATTCTAGGCTCTGTGATAGCTAACGTCTTTCCGTATTCCAAAGAGGGTACAGACTGTCAGACTGCAGCCACCTGCAGTGATGATGTGTCACCCCGTGATTGAGTAATACGCTGTATAAAAGTCGGGATTTTTGCCATGTGCAGCCATTATCACACTTTGCGACAAACTGCTCCAGTTTTAGAATCCTCCGGCGATTTTGCTCAACCGTTCCTCAACTCGAACATCTCGCAAATTCTAAGGTAACCTTCCATGGCACCTTGTAGGGCTAGGTATCCTGACATATCCACAATGGACCTCGAAGCATTTCGGGTCAAATTTTCCATTCCAGTCAATTATCCCACCTGGAGGGGGAAGGAGGACGTTCCTTGCTTCCTTCCCACCGAGATGAACGTTCCGGCTAACGCCATACCCGTTAGCTATGCCTCCCTAAGATCAGGCCTGCGATTTCCTCTTCACCCTTTTGTCGCGGCCGTTCTTCGGGAGATTCACTGCCTGAATTTTGCTCTTTTTCCGAGCAGTTATGTTTATATTATCACCTTCATTTACTATTGCCACAAACAGGGTAGAGCCAACCCTCAGATATATTTTAAATCTATTCCTGGTGAGATCTCGTAGAGGAAGGAGGTTGTTAGGGGGTCACAGGTTGTATTATATAGCGACCCAAACAAAGGACTGTGTTATCTTAGACAAGGAAGATTCCCTTCATGAATGAGAATCTTGTTATGTCTGGATAGACATCCCGAGGGAGGACCTGCTGAAAGTTACCTTCCTAACAATCCACCCGGACATCGGGAAGTTGGACCGAAGCCGGTTCAATCCATCCCACCATGATATTGCCAACACCTTGGCAATGCTTCCTCCTCCCGAACGGCGTCTGAAAAGAATAGACATCCTTCGGGAGAAGAAGCTGTTGGAGATCGGGGTAGCAGGAAGAACTGGAGCCCCTGCCCTGAAGGGTATCTTCTCCAGCTCTGACTCAACGGAGTCAGAAGAATCGGGTATGACTTAGCTTCCTTTAGTTCATATTTCCTGATCCTTATTATTTTCCTTTTGCAGTTTCCACTGATACAATGTCTGAGAACCGACTTGCTGCAGTGGCTGCTGCTTCAAAAGCCAAGAAGGAGGCTCAGCTGCAGGCGTCCAAACCTAAGCCCAGCACTGCGGCTGGGCCTTCAGGATCATTGGGGAGCTCCAGCAGCCACAAGCTAGAGCCCCGATCAATGGATGAGGTGGATGAAGTTATTTCTAAGAGGATGCGGTCATTAGGCCTTCCCGCCATGTATATAATCGGGAATAACTCCCTCTGGATCTTAATGTCGTGCGGTTGTTGCTGCAGGGATCAATGAGGGTGGAAGACGTCCGCCCCTCATCCAGCTTAGGGGATAGGGCGCCGAGACCTCTAGTCACCGCGTCGACGAGCAAGCGGGTCCCCGAAGAGGAAGCCCCGAAGCAGTATAAATGGCTGCGGTCAACTGTGAGCAGGCCCGCAGCTCCGATCCCAATGAAAGGGGTCACAATCGGGGAGAAATCAGCCCTATCCTCGTCTAAACCTGAGGTAATTCGGGGGGCCATCCAGGAGATGGTGGTCTCCATTGACAAAGCCCGGGGACCGAAAAGGGTTCCCCCTTTATGAAAAGATGCCGCCCTGGAAGAATACCGGTTTTTGGTGAGGAAAAGCCCGCCCGGTATTGATGGCGCGCTTCCTGGCTTAGTGCTAGCCTATCTGGAGTCCCAAACTGTGGTAAGTTGTATTTAGCTCATGCTGCCCCGATCGGGTATATGTTATTAATCCAATTTGACTCTTGTAGGCACATAGAAGGGCACTGGACCTCGCTTCTGCCGTCCATCTCAGTCGAAGCATCTCCTCGGCATCTGAAGATCTGGAAGGCCAACTTACCTTAGCTCAGCGGCAAGTTGAGATCAAACAGAAAGAGCTGGAATCGGTTAGAGCCGATCGAGACCGTCTGAACGGAGAGCTGCTTGGAGCGGGTACTGAGCTATCCTTAGCTGCTTCTAAGGCGGGAGAGACCCAAGCAGCTGCTAACTCCGCCACGGCCCGTGTTTTGGAATTGGAGCGTCAGATACAAGAGATTTCTGACGAAAGCAACAGACTTCTCTTGCAGTCCCAGGAAAAGAAAAGAATGTCTTGAAGGAAGAACGGGAAGCACTGAAAAAAGACTTGGTTAGGGTCCAAGGATCAACTGAGGGTGCGGTTCGGGAAACCCTTTTGGGTTTTGCCCGCTTGCCCCTGATGTTTGCCTTAGCGGCAAACGTTTATGGACCGAGCGTCTCCCAATATATGAACAATATGAAGGATCAAATGATCAGCAAGTTTGGTCTGGACCCCGAAGATGATCGTTGGGAGACGATCGATCCTTTAACCAAGGATGGAAACTTCCGTGAGATCCCCGAATTAGATGAACCCCCGCTGAAGAATGATCCCAACTATCCCCTCTTTGACCTGATGGAGAGATTGGTCAATGAGATAGTTGAGTAAAGGGGAAAGAAGGTGGAGGATATCAAGACATGGATTGCGGAGAAGTCTGGGGGAGCAGATAAGGAAGAATGACAAATAAATTAGGATTTGAATTTCCAGTCATTTCCTTTCTGTATTTGTAAACTCCATATTTTTTAATATGACACCCTTTTTTGCTAAGTATATGGTCGGAGCTTAAGCTAAATCTGGACCGAACGATCTTCTCAACTTAACTATGAATCCTGCTAAGTTTAGTAAGTTAGGAAATTCCAACAACACCAATAGACCACACTTGAATCCGTCCCTATAAAATATTATGACTTTGGCGGCGTTGCCATGGTTCACCATGAGTCCCATGAAAAATTTTAGAAGAAGCCCCGGTTCTTAAAATAGTCCCATGGCGAGATTCGGCTTACAATTTGACAGGTTAATTCTGTCCTTGTTATCTCGCTCATGGATCAAGCACAATGAGGCAAGAGCTACTTCTAGGTGATGAGTGCCGTTTGAAGGGGAAATTGAGTTCGTAGTGAGTTCTGGGAGTATGTGATTCATCTAAGTAATCAGCAAGCGTGGAAACAACTGACTCGTCAGAGTGGTCACACTACTTGGCAGCCTTATGGATGATCGCTACAGTTACCAGTCCAAACTCGTCCAGAAAATCCAACTCCAAGATCGGTCACTCACATAGCTAGGAATAATTTGTATTGCATCCATTGTAACTTATTCATGTTTAAGAAACATTTTATAGTTCAGAGTTACCAAATAACGTCAAATGCTTTATATAAAATAGTGCCTTAAGTTCATAACATTCCAGGTTCGGGGGATCTCACTTCCATCCAGATTTTCTAACTTATAGGCCCCAACACCTAGGTTCTTCAGGACCCGATAGAGCCCTTCCCAATTCTTGTCCAAATTCCCAACGTTTCTCTGAACTCTTACATTCCTGAGAACGAGGTCGCCTTCTGAGAATTCTCTGGCCATGACCCGTTTGTTATGAGCTCGCTCCATTGTTATTTGATAAGCACACATGCGCGCATAGATGGCGTTTCTTTTCTCTTCAATTATTTCCAAGTCCAAGGATCTTCGCTCATCATTCAGATGTTCGTCATACTGGGTTATCCGAGGTGATCTTATGGCTACCTCCACTGGACTGACCGCTTCGCACCCATATACCAAAGAGAATGGAGATTCATGGGTCGTTGTACGGGGAGTAGTGCGGTAAGCCCATAAAACCTCGTAGATGTGATCGGACAACTTTCCCCCGAAATCTTCCAACTTTGTTTTTAATCCCTTCAGGATAATTTTGTTGGACACCTCCGTCAATCCGTTGGTCTGGGGGTGAGCCACCGATGAGAAGTGTTGAGTAATACCCAATTTGACGCAAAGATCCTCAACGGCTTTTTCGCGGAATTGAAGTCCATTATCAGATACAAAAGCCCGAGGTACTCCAAAGCGGCTTATAATGCTCCTCCATAGGAAGTGCTTCACAACCTTTTCGGAGATAATAGCCACCGCTTCAGCCTCGATCCACTTTGTATAATATTCAACAGCCACAATGCAAAACTTTCGTTGCTGGACCGATCGAGGAAACGGTTTCAAAATGTCAATTCCCCATCTTTCAAATGGACAAGGGAGTAGAGTCATTGACATAGATGGCCCCGGCAATTGAGGAACTGGAGAATGATGTTGGCAAGCAGCACAACGTCTTGTTTACTACTTAGCATCCTCAAGGAGCGTTAACCATAAATACCCGGCTCTAATAATGCAATGATGTAGCGATCGGGCCCCCGAATGTATCCCGCACACCCCTTCATGAACATAAATCATGACAGTCTCAGCCTCTATAGGGGATAGGCATCGCAAGAACGGTCATTCGAAGCTTTTCTTGAATAAGTGTCCGTCATTCAGCACATATCGCGTCACTCGGGTTTCAATTTTCCTGGCCCTTTATGCATTTTCCGGTAGATGGCCGTTGGTCAGATACTTGACAAAAGGGGTCATCCACGTGGTATCCTCTGGTGAGTCAACGACGTTAATCTTTAAGTCTTGGAGTTCATGGCATAAAGCTCCCACCTCCTCAAACGACTGTTCGGTCACAGAAATTTCGACCGAAGGTCGGTCCTAAATATGGACCGATATTGTGCCCGGTCCAACGTCTGCTAAGCCTACAGCCAGTCTGGCTATCAAGTCGGCCACCTTGTTTTGTTCTCTAGGCACGTGGTCAAGTGAGAACTCACGGAACTTTTTTGCCATTTCCAAAACCATCGCATGATATAGCTTCATGGTTGGCTCATGTGTTTCGAATCGTCCTGCGAATTGCTCCACCACCAATTTGGAGTCTGAGAACATTCGCACTTTTGCAACTCCCATCTTTTGAGCTAAGGTCATCCCCGACAAAACGGCCTCGTATTCCACCACGTTATTCGTTCCAGAAAACAAGAACTTGACTGCGGAATGGATAACGTCGTCTTGAAGTGTACTAAGGGTGATGCCCACTCCCTTTCCCCCGAAGGTTGATCCGACAACATAAATGACCCACCGGTCGTCCTCTTGGTTTAGAAATATGAGCGATCGGGTCATCTCGACCACGAAATGCGCGGGTACTTGAGCTTTGATCGCCCTTCGGGGAACGAATTACAGATACATGGAGCTGATCTTGATCTTCCGCTTGTCCAACCTTTCATTAGAATCCGCCTTACTCAAAACTGCCTTCAAAGGCTGATCAGTATACACATAAACGTTTCGGCCATCGAAATAATGCTTAAGCTTAGATATAGCTTTTTGCAAGGCCAACATGAATTTCTCCAAGGTTGTGTATCTTGTTTCGGCTGGAACCAAGGAATGACTCACGTAGTAGATAGGTCGGTGAATATCATCCCTAATGGTTACCAGGGTTGCGCTGACTGCGGCTTCTGACACGGCCAAATATAACCCTAAGGGTTCGTGGCACGTTGGGCTCACCATTACAGGAGGAGTGCTCAAATAAGTCTTTAAGTCAGAAAATGCCCCATCGCATTCTTCGGTCCAACCGAGATGGATGGCTTTCCTTAGTGTCCTAAAAAAAGGTAGAGCCCGGTCCGTGGACCTAGAAATAAACATGTTCAGCGCCGCCAATCGGCCAGTCAGCCTTTGAAATTCTCGCTTGTTTCTCGGAGGTTGCATGTAAATAATAGCCTGGACTTTCTCCGGATTAACCTCGATGTCTTTCTCAGAAACATAATATCCAAGGAATTTGCCACTTCGAATCCCGAAGCAACAGTTGTTTGGATTTAGTTTGAGTTTATATTTACGGCATACTTCGAAACATCGAGACAAATAAGGAATATGATCTTCATCATTCATGGACTTGACAATCATATCATCAACATACACTTCCATAATGTGGCCTATCAAATCCCTAAAGATCTTGTTGACCAGCCTTTGGTATGTTGCTCCGGCGTTCTTTAAGCCGAAAGACATAACCTCATAGCAATAAACGCCGTCTTCTGTCATGAATGATGACTTCTTTTGATCTTCCTTAGCAAGGAAGATCTGATGGTACCCGGAGTAAGCGTCCATGGTACTCATCATGGTGCTGCCAGCCACAGCATCCACCAATCGGTCAATGTGTGACAGTGGGAAAGGGTCCGACTCACATCTCTTGTTGACGTCGGTAAAATCTACGCACATCTTCCACTTCCCATATGCCTTGGAGACCACCACCGGGTTTGCAACCCACTCAGTGTAGTGAATCTCCCTGATGAAACCCGACCGCAGCAACCTGTTCACCTCTACCCGGATGATTTCAATCTTCTCAGGAGAATATTGTCTCCTCTTTTGCCTTATAGACTTGGTTCCGGGCTCAGTGTTGATCCGATGCTCACTCTCGGATCGGTCAATCCCCGGAACATCGTCCGGGGAAACTCCTCACGTGCTGCTCTTTTTCGGTCCCTGACCGACTCGGTAATCCTTATTCTGCCGAAGATAACATAGATATTTACGGCGACCTCTCTTTCTCTGGGCACCTCCTCATTTGGGGGAGGTTGGGTGCCCACTTCGGCAGGTGGGAGAGCTGGCTTCTCCCACCTCTCTCCTTCATTTCGCGATGCCCTACCGCCACGACCCCGCCATCTCCTCCTTCGGCCCTGACCACGGTTCTCTTGACCGTGCTGGCGTCTATCATGTCAGGGTTGGGGAAACCTTCGGTCTCCCGCCCCGTCGTTGTAGTGTCGGGGCTGACCCCGATTGTCTCTTCCCCTCGGCCTGCGACGATCGTCACCCTGATGGCCCGCTCGGGGAGAGTCAGCCCGCTTGCCCCTGCGATCATCATGATCGGGCTTTTCCTTATTCATTGTCGCTACTGTCTCTCGCAGTAGCGTGCATTTCAACGTCGGGTGATCGCGGTTGTGATGCAACTCGCAATAGACCCGATTGTCCTCCTTCTTCGGGGGGACGATTTTTCAGCCACAGTCGCAACTTCCCGCGGCTGTCTCTTAGGGTAAGATACCTTGTGATCAACTACGGGATCAGAATTCCTGTCAGGCTTTCGATATCCCACTCCCAGCGCTTCATCCACCTTGATGTACTTGTTGATTTTCTGAAGGAGTTTTCCCAAGGTGGACGGTGGACTCTTCACAAGGCTGGCCGAAAGGCCACACGGTCCCAAGACCTGCTGTAAGATATCGATTTTGTCTCAGAGCTCCAACTTGATACCACGAGCAGTTCGGTTGAACTTCTCCATAAAAGAACGGAGACTCATCTTCGCCGGGATATACTTCATGTCATATAGTTCCTGCCTGCTACGAGGCGGTTCTACATTTGGAGCGAACTGCTCCGAGAAAGCCAGGATGAATCCGACATACGACTGTATGAATCGGGCCAGCAAGTTCTTAAACCAGGTCCAGGCATCGCCCTGCAACTCTGCCGCGAAGATGCGGCACTTCAATGAGTCAGAGACCCGAACAGTCCCCATCCTCAACTCGAAATCTGCGACGTGATCGATCGGATCACTGTCACCTTTGAATACTTGTAACCCTTCAGGGTTACGGTAGTATCGATCGGGGACTTCCGCCCAGATCTCTTCGGAAAACGGGAGCATCAAATCTCCCAACGCGGCGGAGATGCCTCCAGATTGGTGGGATGATGTCTGGGCCATATGCAGATTATGCCACCAGTCATCATCTTTGCTCCACCTGATCAGGGCATCCATGGCCCGATCAAATAGTCCAGGATTGCGCCCCAAATTAGGCCCGCAATCCATCTGCGTTCGCAGAGTTTCCAACTCCCTGGTGAGCTCGTCGATGCGCCTCTGCACCTGTTCCTGATCCGTCCCAGGAGCGGGAGTTGGAGTTCTGATTGGAGGAGGCGGAGTAGATTGGTATCTCGGCCTACTCATTGTCACTCCGCGCCGGATAATGTCCTCTTCATCGGAGCTCAGCGCGTCTGGGTCGCTTTCGTACCCTCTGTTTGCTGGAACATGGCTTGTGATAGCCGGTGGTTCTGTTCCACTCCTCTCCGACGTAACTTCCAATATAACTTTCCTGACAACAGCTTCCAAGTCCTGCAAAGATAACGTTGAAGCTGGAAGGCTGTTGGGAAGCGTGTCACTATTGTTCGTCGAAGTTTCAATTGCCATGCCTTTGATTGTCCTATCCCAGGTAAATACCTCAAATGGGGATTAGAAACTCGTCCCCACGTACGGCGCCAAACTGTTGTGGTTCGAAATTGGGGGTGTCAACAGTCGATCGGTTCGTAGCAAGACGAACTCGGTTATAATTTATTTGATGTGTGGAGAACGGTTATAAACCAAAGGAAAAGAGACACAGCAGTTTTAGAGTGGAAAACCTCAAAAATGAGGAAAAAATCACTTGACTAAGGGTTAAAGAAAATGCCCTTAGTCGGTTCAATAAGCAAAGTCATAATCACAGAGGTCATGTTTGTTCTTTTTTACAACAAAAGGAAAGAGAAGTATCGAAAATAAATCGACCAAAGGTTCTCTATGCGAAAGCTCGAAGGAAAATCGGAAGATCATTTTTTCACTCCCCAAGTGTCCTTTTTATACTCCCACTGTGCTGTGTACAGCAGGGTGTCGTTTTGTGTCTATCCTTTACGGCTAGGTCGGCTAATGTCAGGCGGAACAGCCGCCGGGAACGGCTTCACAGAGCTACACGGCGATAGACCTTTCGGCGCTACTAGCCGGCTATTCCTTGGCTACGGAAGGCTCATACGACTTCGCCGGACCACGCTTCTGACAAGGCTGTCGAGGGTTGTCGTTGCATGGGAGGAGCATGGATGGCCCGAAGCAGGGCCTGTAAGATGTGGGCCGATTGCTCTTGGCGCATGGGAGAAGCTGGGCCCTACATATCGGGACCGATCGCTATGAACGGTCGATCGGGCCACATGGCCTGAATGGGCCATTCACTCACGTGGGCTGGATCTGGGCCCCCCAAGTTCGACTTACGTTGTTTGGGCTCCTATGATCAAGCTTGGTCATGATCATGTCCGAGGTACCGGGTTATGGGGATCTTATCAAAGACGAACTCGGTTATAATTTATTTAATGTGTGGAGGACGATTATAAACCAAATGCAAAAGAGACACATCAGTTTTAGAGTGGAAAACCTCGAAGCTGAGGAAAAAACCACTTGACTAAGGGCTAGAAAAAATGCCCTTAGTCGATTCAATAAATGAGGTAATAATCACAAAGACCATGTTTTTTCTTTTGACAACAAAGGGGAAGAGATTTATCGAAAATAAATCGACAAGAGGTTTTGTTAGAAAGCTCGTAAGAAGGAAATGAAGGATCTCATTTTCTTCACATCCCAAGTGTCCTTTTTATACGCCTACTGTGATGCATGAACAGTAAGGTGTCGTTTTGTGCTTGTCCTCTGCGGCTAGGTCGGCTCGTTTCAGGCGGAACAGCCACCGGGCAGGGCTTCATTGAGCTGCATGGTGGCTGTTCCGCCTGAAACGAGCCGACCTAGCCGGCTATTTCCAGGTTAAGGAAGGCTCGCACGACTTGGTCGGACCACGCCTCTGACAGGACTGTCGGAGGTTGTCGTCGCATGTTGAGAAATATGGATGGCCCGAAGCAGGGCCTGTGATGTGTGGACCGATCGGCCCTGGTGCGCGGGAGAAAACTGGGCCCTACGGATCGGGACCGATCAATATGAATGTCACGCCTGGCTCGGCTGGGCCGTTCATTCACATGGGCTGGATCTGGGCCTCCAAGTTCGGCTTATGTTATCTAGGCTCATCTGATCAAGTTTGGTCCTGATCAGGTTCGAGGTACCGGGTTTCGGGGATCTCATAAACGAGTGTTTCATGAATTCTCTAACTTTAAGAAAAAACTAAAAACGCACATCCACAACAACATAGAAAAATTGGGTAATATTTGTGAAATTGAAATAAAAATGGTTAAAGTTTGGTTTTAAATGAATTAAATTAACTTTGAAGGACAATTTTGAAATTTATCAAACCGCGTTTGGTTGATCATATGTATCAAGGCATGATCATATGACCGTTAAAATTCAGGTACGATCACCGTAATTGTCTATATTGATTGGTCATTGAAAATAAACTTGCAGTGCGGTGGCCGCTACGAGTCTAGTAACTGTGAGTAGTTGACCAACATGACCCGACTCATGTTTACGCTTAACTTATGAGGCAAAGTCGAATCGGGAATCCAACTGAAATAAAAATATTGAGACAATCGATGTCGAGTTATTCATGCATATATGAATTGTGTTTACGAGTCACTAGTAAATTACCAACATGTATGGTGTGGGTGACCGACCACTACCGGTACTTACCACTATAACTTCATCGTGATAAGGGTTTGTGTGGATCGGATATATGATCATATCACTATTTTTTCCATTTGATCCGATAAATATAAATCAAGAAATGAGGATCTGAAACCGATTTACAATAATTGGTTCACGAA
This sequence comes from Utricularia reniformis, assembly GCA_009725065.1. NCBI lineage: Eukaryota > Viridiplantae > Streptophyta > Magnoliopsida > Lamiales > Lentibulariaceae > Utricularia > Utricularia reniformis. The sequence goes on along the minus strand of RWGZ01001325.1, from coordinate 557,938 downwards.
TCATTTTCATTTTTGAACAATAGCTGATAAAAAAAATTGTCATTTATAGCCAAAAAATATTGTTTATTTACATAAATTACCTTACAAATTATAAAACATCAAATTACTCATTTTTAATTTTCCATGAAACTTTTAAATATGAGAACTATATTAAATTAAAACACACACAATTTATTTAGATATATATGTCATTAATTCATAACCGATCTCCATGTCTAAAAAGTATTTTACTTTTCGGTTGATTATTGATAAATTGAGGCAAGTGAATGAATGAATTAGGGGTGGGCACGGGTCCGGTCCAACGGGTTATGGGTCGAACCCGTCAACCCGTACGGGTTGGCCCAACGGATTGAGAATGTTTATTGATCCGTCAACGGGTTGACCGGACGGGTTGAAAGTGCAGCCTAATCCGTCAATAGATTGAATAACATAAACCCTAAAATTAAAAACCTTCAATTTTAACCTTAAATTTTTTTAAAAAAAATCAAAATTGGTCCGTTTCAACCCGTCAACCCGTACGGGTCGACCCATACGGGTTGACAGGTTGAAAATAACGGTCCAACTCATACAATAATATTTAACGGGTCAGTCCACGGGTTGATCCGTTTGTACAGATTGGACCGGCCCATACCCACCCCTAGAATGAATAAAGATATTAATGAAATAAAATGTTTGATGAAAAAGAAAATATCCTACATTTGAGGCTCCAAATAGGAAAATTAATATAATAATATAATATAATATATAACCTTAAAATCTATCTAATATATATTAGATTAAACCTTTAGAAACTCTATCCAATCTGGAAATGTATACAATACGATAAAATTAAATATTTATATTTAAGATATTTGAAAAAATTGTTCGAAAAATTACTTTGTATATTTGGATCATCTGGTTCTCTTGCACATGGCCAAATTGTTCAAGTTTTATCAAAATCGAATTTAAATAGTGTATGTAATGTTATAAAAATAGTAAATATTTTATATTAAAAAAAGGAAATAATTAATGTACAGTACATATAGCACACGTACTAGTAGTTAATGTAAAAATAATAATTCAAAATTCACATGCACTATGACTATGTAATAAATAAATAATTAAATAAATAGGAGACAGAAGTATTAAGGAGACTCAGAAGCACATGGTGTGCATAAAGGAGCGAAGTGGTCACAAATTGTTTCTCAACTCTATATACGTAACATAACATAACATCACATGTCATGTGGTCTCGGAATAATCCCGACTCCAATCTTAGCTGTCCCGTTCCGTCCCATTTTTTAAAATTATAATTCGAGAAAAATAGCGCCGAAAATATTTGTCTATTTCATTAGATTATTGAAATATTTTGCTTGCATTAAGAGTGCAACATTTTGGGCATGTTTGGTTTTACGGTGGCCACTGCGGTGCGATATTTTATTTTTGACTACAAAACCATCTAGACAATTACGGTGATCGTAACGAGATTTTTTATGGTCATAAGATCATGCCTTAATACGTATGGTCAACTCATCGTGGTTTGGTAAATTTCAAAATTGTCTTTCAAAGTTAATTTAATTACTTTAAAACCAAACCCTAACCAAAATTATTCTTATTTGACAAATATTACGCCAATTTTTCAAGTTGTTGTGTATCTGCGTTTTTTAGTTTTTTCTTGAATTTAGAGAATTTGTGAATTATTCGTAAAGTTGATATCGACCCGGGGACGTTACCGTCCTCATAATTGGTAAAAAAAATTTAATATATTTTAGGGTTTAGTTGAAATATATTTTAATTGAAATCAATATGTATCTATAAATTATTTTACTACCATCATAATTTATATTTCGATACATCATTGTAAAATAAGTTATTAAAAATTAGATCTAGATATTAGTTTATTATATATGTAATGAACGTTTTAATATTTATTTGAGTTATATTTATCTAAAGGTTAAAAAATATATTTTATTATAATAATGGTAAGATCACCATAGTTTTTGCAAATAGTTTTATAAAATCTTATCATAATTATCACAATAATCTCAACGTATGGTACGATCATCACACATCATCTTGATTTTGAAAAACTAAATCAAATAACCATTTTGGAATTCAAACTCGCTAGAACTTCACAATTATATTTTTATCATTTATTTAAAAAAATAAAGAATTGTACAACTAGGGGTGCGTGTATTTTTGAAATAAAATGAAAAAAATATTTTTAACTAATTTATGTAAAATTTACATAGTTTTAAGTTTTAGATATAGAATATGTTTGGAGCATTTTTTTATTTTCAAATAATACATTTAAATTTGTAATCTAAAATTTATTTGGGGACCAAAATTACCAAAAAATCCAAATTTATGAACCAAAACTATCTTCTACCCATAAAAAAATTTTAATCTCGTACTTTAGTATCATGAATTTTACACCTTACATCCTTTCAAATAAGTAAAACATTTCGAAATAAGCGCTAAATATTTAACAATGAACGAGGGTAATGTTATTTAATGGAAACACTCTTTCTAGAATTACTTATTTTTTATTAACATTATAATCATTAACATAATCCTTATTTTTTGGGAATTAAATACAATTAAAATATCACCTAATTTAAATATTTATATGTGCTTCTTCTCATAAATTCAGGCTTCTTATATGTTAATTATAATTAATTAACTACTTAATTAACGAGACTGACGGTAGTACATAACTAATCATAATTTTTTGAATATTTTTTAGCGAAAGTGAAAATAAAAACGAAAATATAAATTCAGCAAACTTTCAATTTTTCAGATTTTCCTTTTCTGTTCTTCTTGTTCATCAACGGCGGCGAGGGGAGGAGCAATTTCTATAGAGCATCGGAGTTATCTCGCGGCTGAGTACCGTAAAATCCGATTAGCTTTTGGAGAAATAATACCTGCGTTTCGAGAAGGACGATGTAGTCAGCGGTTTCTTGAAAAAGCCGATCAGGAGTCAAATCGGCGGGACGTTGACAAGGAACGAGATTCCGGAGAGCCTCGAGCTTGTCGCCGATACACGCGCCGTCTTGGCGAATGTTTGTGGAGCGACGGTGAAAGGAACTTCTGGTTTGATTCAGCGATCTTCTTCGTAATCTTCTTACGGAGGAAGGTGAGATTCTGGATCTTGATCCCATGGCGGTGGGTAACGGCGTTGAATTGAATGGATGGAGATGGACGGTGTAACGGAATGGGAAATGGCGTTATGAGCTGTTTAAGTAGTGGGGGTGCGGGTTATGGGATTGATGTTAATTACGATAATACCATTCTCTGTTATGTTATAATTTGTTACTATTAAATACTAATACCAATTAGCTAGTTCTAATTATATTTTAAGGAATGGAATGTTTTCATTTATGATATATTCGTTTTATAATAGTTAAAGTATTTCAAAATTGGCCATAAAACATTTAAAAAGGTTAATTTTTTTTAACAAAATTTATTAATTATTTTTAAAAATATGAAGAATATGATTTTTGGGTAAATTTCAATATTAATCCTCAGATGATATATATATTAATCCTCAAAACATGTGATATTATCACTAATAGTCCTTATTAACGAAAATAACATTAATTGTTGCATGTGATGTGCATGTGATTATCTAATCTTAACCATAGTTAATCATACAAATAAATTTCAATAATCGTCCCTCAATTATTTGTATTATCAATTTTCATCCCTCCTACATAAACATTTTTCAAATGTTTTTCTCTACTTTAGAACTCTAAATAAAAAATATGATTATGTTATGAACTCAATTAAATATTTTCGTAATTAAGTGTTTTATTGATTTTTTACTTTCAAAGCAAACACATAAAAACGATTGGCAAACTAATTAACATTACAATATATCAATAATTATAGTCACAAAACAGATAAATATCAAATGATATATGTCTAACAATAACATAAAATGAACTAAACAAAGTGAAAAATAATTTAAAAAGATAAACTATTCTAAAGATTGTAAAGTGAGTTTACAAAAGAATTGATTGGTCACATAAGCATGTAAATGATGAAGTTGCGGTTAGACATTTACTTTTGGTATGCCCAGTTTCTCTATAAATCTTGTAATGTAGAATTTTTTTTTTCTCTTTCCACATATTTGAGTACATTTTTTAAGGTTCATTGGATTGTATATTTTGAGTTATCTTGTGATGACTTTTCTTTTCATATGGTTTTTTATTTCGAGATATTTTGGGACGATCTCTCTTTCTCTTTTTTTCTCTTGGTGGTAATGGTACTGGCAAGTCACCCGCCAAAAGTCAAATATGTAATAAGGGTATATTTGTAGAAACTAAACCCACATAAGTAATAAGGGTATATTTATCCATAAATTTAAAAACATTCTAATAGAGACTAAAATTGATATGACATACGTACTTGAGGTGCATAAATTGATATTTTATGACTTGAGTGATGTAAATTGATAAAAATGATAGTTTGAGGGACGTATATTGACATTTACTCTATGATTTTTATTAAACTTAATGTTTTAAGCGAATAATTTACATAGTAGTTGACATTTTTTTATATTTAGACCAATATTTTAAATTTTGTATATATCGATTCAATATACAGAAAATTTCACACGTACTAGTACAAGCCGGTATTTTGATAAAATAACGGCATGTACATGTTTTTAGCTTGTCGGATCTAAGTTGTTGGATTTAGGAAAAAAAGATATATAAAGCTTTTAGATTTTTTTATTCTTATTTTGTGAATTATGAACAATATAAATTAAGAATAATTAAATAATTGTGTATTTTCTCTTGATACATAATTTATTTTATTTTGTTATTGTTGTACATTTATGTAATACCCAATAAGTATATTGATGTCATACCAATACATTTTTAGAACAATAATCACCGGTTGGCAATTAGCATGCATATTGATGAGATTCCCGGAACACGGTAACCCGAACCTGATCAGGGCAAAGCTTAGTCAAACCAGCCCAAGTAACATAAATCGAACTTGGAGGCCCAGATCCAGCTCACGTGAATGGACGGCCAAGCCAGGCCAGTCGGGCCCGACCGCCCGTTCTTATCGATCGGTCCCGATCGATAGGGCCCAGTTTTCTCCCCCTCACCAGGACCGATCGGTCCACATCTCACAGGCTATGTTTCGGGGCATCCACATTTATCAACATGTGACAACAACCTCTGACAATTCTGTCAGAGGCATGGTCCGGCGGAGTCATATGAGCCTCCCTTAGTCTGGAGATAGCCGGCTAGTAGGGCCGAAAGGCCTAGCACCGTGCAGCCCTATGAAGTCATGCCCAGCGGCTGTCCCGCCTGACACGAGCCGACCTAGCCGCAGAGGACAAGTACAAAATGACACCTTACTGTTCACGCAGCACAGTAGACATATAAAAAGGACACTTGAGATGCGAAGAAAAGGATCATCTTTTAATTCTCTTTGCTAGTTTCTTACTTAGCGATCTATCGATTCATTTTCGATAAGCTTTCTTCCCTTTGTTGTCTAAAGAACAAACATGGTATTTGTGACCATCACCTTTTTTAGTGAATCGACTAAGGGCATTTCCAGCTCTTAGTCAAATAGTTTTTTCCTCAACTTTGAGGTTTTCCACTTTAAAACTACATTGTCTCTTTTATACTTGATTTATAATCGTTTTCCACACATTAAATAAATTACAACCGAGTTCGTCTTGCAACGAACCGGACGACTGTTGACACCCCGATTTTTGAACCACAACACACATGTTCTTATTATTTTATTAATTTTAAAAAATCTCAATGTAGTATAATTTAAAAGATGATCCTTTGGCAAATATAAAATATTATATATAACATTTCATTTCCAAGAATATAGAGTATTTAACCCATTCTTTACAAACATATATTATTCAACAATTTTTTTCAAATATGCTATTTAGTAAATTATAATATAAAAACATATATTTAGCAAAATTTCTGGGTTCGTCGTTGTAACATATTTTTCAATATCTTTATTAATTCAAATTATAATTTTTTGTTAACTCAAGTTCATGGATCAATGAGTTCTCGATACTGTAGATCAACGTAAATATAAGCGATAGATTTAAAAATACAAAATTTAACACACTAATGGCTATATAAAATAACAGTTATGTTTAGAACAACGGTGAGTTATGATGTGCGATTAACGTATCGTGGTTCTATTTAGTTGAACATCAAATACATAGGTCTCATAGTAGTAAATTTTTCCCAATTGTCACCAAAACATATTTTGTAAAATTTCATTTTTACCTATAAATTATTGTTTAATCCAAAATTAATTAAAAGTAAGAGTAAAAAATAATTAATTTCTAAAATCACAATCACTTTGTTTCAAACACATTTTTTTAAATCACACGATTACCGATCATCTCATAACATAATACAGTGGTCTAATTTCACCCCAATTTCTCTTACGATATTCCAAATATACCTAATTATTGATATTATGCATAATTAAATGTTTGATTTGATATATTAATTTATCACATATATTAAGTTATAACATAAAATAATACTGCAATTTTGATAATTTTATCTCATACAATTCTAAAATATAAATATGTTATTTTTACCATCTTATATTTTTATATCTAAATTGATCTTCTCTTAAAATATTTTTTGTGTTTTAATGATCAGTCAGATTTTTTTTTGTTAAGACAAAAGAAATTACGATGAAAATTACAAAAATACACTCGAGCAATATCAGAAATATTAGCTTTTCACTTACAAAGGTTAATTACTTTCAAATTAGTGTTATCTCATTATTTAAATATTCTACTTTAAAATTTTATCTTTAGAGTTAAATATTGAGAAAATAAAGAATTCAATCATCAAATTTTAATAATTTTGAAAAATTTGATTTTCATTATTTGTATTTACATATTTGTTCATCAACTTTAATGTTTTGATAAATTTGTTCCTCTAAATGTGTAACATTTGGCAAATGAAATCCACAAAGTTACAAAATGAATCTCTGAAATTTGATATTAGCTGAGGATCTCAATTTTAAAAATTTGAAATTTTAAAAATCAATTATAACATACTGATCGAGAATTCCGTACCAATTTGGACCTATACATGCGTTATACCATGCGGTATACCTGACCCTAGAACCTGATACGGAACTATCGAAAAAATACTGATATTATCTGGTATTTGACGTACATGTTGGTATAAAAATATTAATTTTATCATTTTCATAGTTAATGATCGCAATTGTAAAAATCATACAAATTTAAGAATCAAAATTAACAAAACCATGAAATTATCAGTCCAAATTTTCCGTTAAATATTAAATTGATTATGGATTTTAATGAATAGAAAAAATCTATAGGGATATTTATGTAATTTAAAGTGATAGAGTTTGTCCGTACAAGGGGTTGAATTATATATTTGAATGGGGGTGGGGGTAAGAAAAAGTGGGGCGACCCGGAGAGCGTTAGGATAGAGAAAGCCGGCTTGCTACTGCGGCCCCCCTCTATATTCCCAAAATACCCCTGCCCATAAAGAATCCTGTGATGCTGCAGCAGCAGCTCCACAGAAAAATTGCATGGTCCACGGTAAAGTAAAATACACCCGTCCCGGAATCTAATCCAAAACCCGGGCCCACGGGTAATTTAAGAATTTATTTATTTATTTATTTTAAAAATATAAATTTAATATTTAATTTTGTATTATCGTCAATTTTGAATTTTATCAAAGAAACTACGCATAAATTTGTAAATAACTTTTATGTGGTGTATTAATATCGTCGACTATATTTAATTTACTATTAACAAAATCATATTCAATATTTTTTATATGATATGAGTTCGTACAAGATTTTTTTGAGGAAAATCGAGAGCGACACGTAAATTTGGTCTATATAATTTTATGATTTTGATAATTTTAATCTATAATGTTTTATGATTGTGATAATTGTTATACCAAAAATACGAAGATTGCGAAATCAATCCTCATATATTGTCATTATAAATATAAATTTATATTATTAGAAATTAATTCGATAACTAAATTCAAACTCGTAGTGAAACTCAAATTCAATAAAATCAAACATCGAATTATAATATTTTTAGTTTTCGAACTAAACCGGGAAATTTAAAATAACACTGAAGAGTAACTAACTAAAATATTTGATCATATGAATTAGAGAAATCATATCGATTGTATATCGCTCGATATACCGATCATACCATTAANATGTTACTTGGGCTGGTCTGACTAAGCTTTACCCTGATCAGGTTCGGGTTACCGTGTTCCGAGGATCTCATCAATGTGCATGCTAATTGCGAACTGATGATTATTGTTCTAAAAATGTATTGGTATGACATCAATATACTTATCGGGTATTACATAAATGTACAACAATAACAAAATAAAATAAATTATGCATCAAGAGAAAATACACAATTATTTAATTATTCAATTTATATTGTTCATAATTCACAAAATAAGAATAAAAAAATCTAAAAGCTGTATATATCTTTTTTTCGTAAATCCAACAACTTAGATCCGGCAAGCTAAAAACACGTACATGCCGTTATTTTATCAAAATACCGGCTTGTACAAGTACGTGTGAAATTTTCTGTATATTGAATCGATATATACAAAATTTAGAATATTGGTCTAAATATAAAAAAATGTCAACTACTATGTAAATTAATCGCTTAAAACATTAAGTTTAATAAAAATTATAGAGTAAATGCTAATATACGTCCCTCAAACTATCATTTTTATCAATTTACATCACTCAAGTCATAAAATATCAAATTATTCATCTTAAGTACGTATGTCATATCAATTTTAGTCCTCATTAGAATGTTTTTAAATTTATGGATAAATATACCCTTGTTACTCATGTGGGTTTAATTTCTACAAATATACCCTTACTACATATTTGACTTTTGACGGGTGACTTGCCAGTACCATTACCACCAAGAGAAAAAAAGAGAGAGATGTCGTCCCAAAATATCTCGAAATAAAGAACCATATGAAAAGAAAAGTCATCACAAGATAGCTCAAAAATACAATCCACAAGAATCATTGAAAATCCCAGATCAATAACCGAACCAAATCGATCTAATAACATTTATATGACACAATATAGTCCACTAGCATCATTGAATATTCCGTGTCACTAAACGAACCCGATCAATCCGATAACATTTATACGACACAATATAGTCCACTAGCTTCATTGAAAATACCACGTCAATAAACGAACCCGATCAATCCGATAGCATTTATACGCACAATATAGTCCACTAGCATCATTGAATATTCCACGTTAATAGACGAACCAAATATGATAACCTTTACTCAACACAATATAGTCCACTAGCATCATTGAAAATTCCACATCAATAAACAGACCAGATCGAGCCGATTAACATTTGTACAACACAATATAGTCGACTAGCATCATAGATAATTCCGCATCAACAAACGAACCAGATCGATCCAATAACATTTATAAGACACAATATAATTCACTAGCATGATCAATATAATTTTTTAAACCCTCCATGCAAAGATCTATGTGAACCAGCAAACAAATCCAAAAGAAACCCCTCCAAATCATCACCAGAATACTTTATATACTTTTCATTAATATGCAAACAATATCTTCCTACAAAAGAACGGTAAGCCTGAATCACCTTCAACGAGATCGAGATCGTAAGATCATCCCGAAGACGAATATCCGGGATTGTCCATCCGCTTTGGTTACGATAAACATCTTCGAATGCAACATAAAAGCCACACAATCTCTCTTTAAGAATGGTTCTTGATGCAGAGTTTGAGAATGGTTTGTTGATTCTTTCATCTCTTAAGAATGCAAGAATGGAGTTCCAAGTAGTTTTTCGATACTCATTTGCGTGATTTTGAAACTTCGGGATTTGCTTTCGAATCCAATTCTCGCGTAATTTTATTATTTTAAAATTAATAAAATAATAAGAACATGTGTGTTGTGGTTCAAAAATCGGGGGTGTCAACAGTCGTCCGGTTCGTTGCAAGACGAACTAGGTTGTAATTTATTTAATGTGTGGAAGACGATTATAAATCAAGTATAAAAGAGACAATGTAGTTTTAGAGTGGAAAACCTCAAAGTTGAGGCAAAAACCATTTGACTAAGAGATGGAAATGTCCTTAGTCGATTCACTAAAAAAGATGATGGTCACAAATACCATGTTTGTTCTATAGACAACAAGGGGAAGAAAGTTTATCGAAAATGAATCGATAGATCGCTAAGTAAGAAACTAGCAAGGAGAATTAGAAGATGATCATTTTCTTCGCATCCCAAGTGTCCTTTTTATACGTCTACTGTGTTGCGTGAACAGTAATGTGTCATTTTGTGCTTGTCCTCTGCGGCTAGGTCGGCTCGGGTCAGGCGGGACAGCCGCCGGGCATGACTTCATAGGGCTGCACGGTGCTAGGCCTTTCGGCGCTACTAGCCGGCTATCTCTAGACTAAGGGAGGCTCATATGACTCCGCCGGACCATGCCTCTGACAGAATTGTTGGAGGTTGTTGTCACATGTTGAGGAATGTAGATGACCAGAAGCATAGCCTGTGAGATGTGGACCGACCGGTCCTGGTGAGGGGGAGAAAGCTGGGCCCTATCGATCGGGACCGATCGATAGGAACGGGCGGTCGGGCCTGAATGGCCTGGCTTGGCCGTTCATTCACGTGAGCTGGATCTGGGCCTCCAAATTCGACTTATGTTACTTGGGCTGGTCTGACTAAGCTTTACCCTGATCAGGTTCGGGTTACCGTGTTCCGAGGATCTCATCAATGTGCATGCTAATTGCGAACTGATGATTATTGTTCTAAAAATGTATTGGTATGACATCAATATACTTATCGGGTATTACATAAATGTACAACAATAACAAAATAAAATAAATTATGCATCAAGAGAAAATACACAATTATTTAATTATTCATAATTTATATTGTTCATAATTCACAAAATAAGAATAAAAAAATCTAAAAGCTGTATATATCTTTTTTTCGTAAATCCAACAACTTAGATCCGGCAAGCTAAAAACACGTACATGCCGTTATTTTATCAAAATACCGGCTTGTACAAGTACGTGTGAAATTTTCTGTATATTGAATCGATATATACAAAATTTAGAATATTGGTCTAAATATAAAAAAATGTCAACTACTATGTAAATTAATCGCTTAAAACATTAAGTTTAATAAAAATTATAGAGTAAATGCTAATATACGTCCCTCAAACTATCATTTTTATCAATTTACATCACTCAAGTCATAAAATATCAAATTATTCATCTTAAGTACGTATGTCATATCAATTTTAGTCCTCATTAGAATGTTTTTAAATTTATGGATAAATATACCCTTGTTACTCATGTGGGTTTAATTTCTACAAATATACCCTTACTACATATTTGACTTTTGACGGGTGACTTGCCAGTACCATTACCACCAAGAGAAAAAAAGAGAGAGATGTCGTCCCAAAATATCTCGAAATAAAGAACCATATGAAAAGAAAAGTCATCACAAGATAGCTCAAAAATACAATCCACAAGAATCATTGAAAATCCCAGATCAATAACCGAACCAAATCGATCTAATAACATTTATATGACACAATATAGTCCACTAGCATCATTGAATATTCCGTGTCACTAAACGAACCCGATCAATCCAATAACATTTATACGACACAATATAGTTCACTAGCTTCATTGAAAATACCACGTCAATAAACGAACCCGATCAATCCGATAACATTTATACGACACAATAT
>RWGZ01001325.1:516012-545507 GCA_009725065.1 Utricularia reniformis | reverse complement strand
TGATATTTAAAATTTGATATTCGGTAATGCAAATAATTCGGTATTCGGTTCGGTTATTGGTAAATACCGAACAGTGAACACCCCTAGTTGTGATGAAGTTCATATGCTCTAAAGCTAGAAATTGTGTGAATGATACACTGGTCATATCACGAAGTCGATCGACCATTCGGAAACTTGCTTGATCAAATCAATTAATACATGGAATCCAAACATAGAAATCAAACCGTAGTCGAAGCAACACCGGCTTTCGAGACGGATGGAGAAACACTTCCTAACACAAGATGTTCGAGAACATGTTTCTGCATCATCTTTGTCTCTCTCGTCATCTTATCGAAAAAATGGCTCTTATGATCCATCTCCAAAAATAGAGTCATAAAAAGCTCACAAACACCATAATGGAGCATGCTAAGTGCATCACATGATGTATCAACAATTAGATTCACCCGAGATACGACCCGAATCGAATCATATATTGTGTATTCTCGAGAAATCCGATGGACTAGAGCATCAACTCTAATGAATCATTGTTCAATATTGAAATGGGGAACATGATGAAAATGTATTCAACTTTCTTCATTCTAATGTCTTATGATTTAAAACAAAATTAAATGCAAAATGGAAAAATGATATAGAAATTTTACGTGGAACCCGTGTACGAGAGAAAACCATGGATCAAATTAGATCAATCCAACATCGAATTAATAAAAAAAATACAATACTAAAAAATACTCAAGTTCTTGAGTTGTTCTCATTGTATATTTATAACTATAAGCCGATGGATAGTTATCTATACAAATCCTAGTAAATACATCACGACCCCTAGTGTGGTGCACAGTTTTAGAAATACAATAATATAAGATCATTATATTGTGATGTGAAGTAATCATGGTATAATTAATAATGATAAAAATGAAATTTGGATGGACTACATGATTTGCTCTTCTACTTGATTACTCGATCAACACATTGTCGTCGACAACACAAGAAACTAGAAAATAAGAGGTTCAAGAAAAGTGTCTTGAAACGAGTTTTGGTATACCGCCCGATACGTAAAATACCCGATTTGATCGATATTTTATTTCATACCACCCGGTACCATATTAGTGTCGATTTTCAGTTTTTTGGATCCAACCCTAAAAAACTAGTTAAATATTATATTTTTTAAAAATAAAATAATATTTGGTACCGACAGGTATACCGCTCGTACCGTTCATAACGTCCTGGATAGATACAGAATTTCTGACCGATATGAAAACGTTGGTAAGAATATTTTTTAGTTGGTTCTTCTGGTGGCAAAGAAAGATGAAGAAGAAGAAATGATAATCGAAGTCATACAAAACAATAAACTAGAAGCTCGTTTATATAGTTGAGAGATTTGAAATAATTAAGGTGTTGGGGATTAAACACGTGTGCGAACAACCTCGATAGATTAATTGGAACCCGAGAATTAAAGTAAAGAGAAAACAACGATACAAGAAATTTAACGTGAAAACCCGGAATGTGAAAACCACGTGATTGGCCGAAACGGCCAAATTCACTATCATTTGAGAAAATTACAACACACACGAATAGGAAACTCGGAATATAAGAATATTGAAGTACATGACAATGAACTATAAGACCATTTTATATAGATGATGTGGTTGAGATAATTAAGGTAACTAACAAATATTCTTAATATTTGATCATATCTCTATATATGATTATCCATGATCAAATCATTTATATGCGTCCATATATACTGATTTGATATGATCTTATTTCCTTCAATATCTCATTTTATTATACCAATGAGCCCCACCATATTTCAGTTCGATCCTAGACCGATTGCATCGATCTCATATCTTCAGATCATATGCTTCGTCACATTCAATATTGTGTACTTCAGTCCTCCACCAATTGGTACCAATATAGTCATCCCATCTTTCATGTATGCCCCGATCGACCACATTGTCGATCATCATCCAAGTGTGACCGATCGATAACAATACGATCTCCACACTTAACATAAGGTAACTAACAAATATTTGATCATATCCAAATATATGATTTTTCATATATATACATTCATATATATATTTATTTGATCTTATATCATTGAATATTTCTTTATATTACTAACTCTCATTCGATCGAGCGGTCCTTGAATTTCCTCAGTTTGGTCATCGATTGTCTCAATCTCATTTCGGACCCGTTCACAGTTATCTATATGTATTATGAAATCGATCCCCTTGACCGATCGACGATCACTATTATCGACACAAATTCTTGTTCGTTATCATTCACCACGTTATCTTAGGTTGGCTGTAATCATGGACAAAACCGTATGAAATACGTTTTGTATTGTCTGCCAGGTGGGAGGCCATGCTTACATGAGCGTCTCCCCGTGACCGCGGAAATACTGATGGCGGACAAGGGGTTGGTGTTGAAGTTGGACTAATCTCGGTAATATCGTTTGCTTTGTTTCGTTAATGGGCTTTATACACGTTATTGGGCCTAGCATGTGGGCCGTGAAATTCTTTGGGATGTGTATGTTGTGGGCTTTGATTCACTAATGGGCTTGGCTTTATAGTTTTCGTTGGGCCTCTCGTATGTTGTGGGCTGAATGTTAATGATCTTGATAGTGGGCCGCTGGGCCTTCTAGAATCTTCGTTCTGTTCTTGGGCTTGGCCTGTACTATATAAACTGCGGCGCTTCAGAAATTCCTCACTTTTTTCATTTATGCATTTACGTTCTGCGCTTTGCTCTCGTTCTATTCTTGCTTATTACTCTGTTCTTGCTTATTGCTATGTTATTGCTTGCGTTAGTGCTCTTGCTTTCGCTTTCATTGCTCAGATCTAGAACGTTAATGTGATGTGTTAAGTTTTAAAACTGTTTTACGTTTTTTCAAAACCTACAGCGCCTTCTTTACGTTCTTGAGAAAATCTGTGGATTTTCTCAACGTTCTTGGCCTGATAGTCTGAGTTTCAGACAGATCATTGACGATCTGAGGAACTGTGTGACTTGGTTAAAGAACACATTTACATACTGCACTTTACGTTCTGTATTTACTTTCAGTACTTACGTTCAGTATTATTTGCTCTGCTTCTAGCCTAAACTGTTGGCTCTAAGCACTTATTGTGAGATTACTTAGTGTTTTGGGTTACGTCTTTGAGAAAACCTTTGGGTTTCTTAAAGACTTGTGTCAACGTAAGTGTTTTCAAGCCAGATCTGTATAGATCTGAGTTCCTGGAAACCAGTGACCAAGATACGTACTGAAGCCTTAAAAAATTACGTAGATCTTTGTAAATACGTTTGGCTTGTGTGATAAGAACTACCTACAGTTTCTGTCCACTGTTAAGGCCTCAAAACGTATATTCTGAAACTGCTGTGTTAACTAACGTTCTGGTTGAAAACTGCAGGTTTACGTTACTGACTTCTTAGTGATTAAGAAGTTCAGTATTCTGGTGGTGTTCCGTTCTTATACCATAGCTTTAACTTCCTGTGAATCTTTGTATTCTGTGTTTTAGTTGGTTATGTGTTTTGTTTTTGTTGAACATTGCAACTAAAATAGTGAATAAATTGCAGGGTGTTGGAAAGTGGATTACCGATACGATCGTGTTTTAACTAAGACGACGTGATCGGATACCACTATAAATCTGGTATCATTTTTATCGCTTTAAGAACGTAGCTTAACTAATATGATTAAAATAACAAGAGGGGCACGCAAATTGTTTTGAACGTCAACCCCGTTTTAGATTTTATCTTCCCGAGATCTAATCTTTTCTTCCTTGTTCGTCTAAAGTCTTAGCTTTTGCGATCCACAATCGCTTGTTCTAACCTGAATATTCAGCAAATACACTGAAGATGACTGGCCGATGAATTATTCTGCGCACTTGCATTCCGTCGAATAGTTTTCGGAAATTCAAACTGAAAATGAAACATCAATGGAGAAAAAATCCCACTATCTATCAATTCTCCGAGTAGATCGTCGTTGTCCTACCTGAATTTCACACAAATTGCCATACATATTGAAAACGCCACTCCTTTTCCAAGATTTGACATGGGTTCTGTCTTATTTGAAACCAAGATCGGAGCTTTGCATCCAAAAGAGCATAGGAACCTGCAGAAATATAACCATGTGTTGTTCTTGTTAAGATTTGATGAGATAACTCTTCTGAATTTGAGTTCTCTGCAATATCTTCTGGATTATACCCGGGAGATTAGTGATTAAGGACATAGAAGAAGAAAGAGGAAGAAATCAGCGGGTCAAAGAACACTTAGTAAATTTGGGCCATCTTCAAATTAGTCTCCCAAAGGCCCACTCATGAAGCCCAAATGCAAAACATTTTGTTTGCCAACAAAACTCCTAAATTCACTTGTATCGATACGATTCCGCTCAATATTTTCCTATATGGATCGGATTCCCGACCCGTGAGTTATTTTTTTCAATGCTAATTTGATTAATGTATTGTATTAAAATAATAGTATTTAAAGAGTACGAGGCACAAATTAGGTCCCATTGTTTCATGGTTTAGAAAATTTTAGTTCTCAAAATTTTATAATTATGACAATTTTGATCACCAAAATATGAAAATGGTAAAAACGGTCTATATACTTTCTATTTTTTGTAAAATCAATCTCCGAGATTTAGCATGTACATAATATTTGATCCCCAAAATTTTTAATTTTGTCAAATGAAGTACTTTATCAAAATCAAATTTCGGGAATCTATTTTGACACTTGGGTTTGATTTCTCAAATGTTGCAAACTTGAATGATCAAATCTATCAAAAACTTAAAGTTCGGGAACAAAATAAATCATTACAAATTATGAGGATCAATTTTGTAAAAAAATGGAGACTTAATGTGCTTTTTTCTCATTTAAAGATGAGGTATTCTTGTGTAATAATGAAAATTTAAACCTTGTACAATTAGGAATAATATTACAAAATAAAAGAATAATATCATGTTATCTTAATTATAAATCAGTCAACGTCTCCTAATTAGTAATTTCTTCACAATTAGGCATGGTCAAAATATTGACTTGCCTAACATAATACCCATAATTCCTTACATTAGGCAGCCAAATCATTATATATATAATAAATTACATATCTTTCATTCGATTTCATCACTTGGTTTTAAATTATCGTTAATTTATGTATGATATTATCTGTTTAATTTTATTTTACAATTAAAAAAATATAAACAATAATAAGAGGACAAAACATAGTGGTGGGTGGGGATGCACTCAAAAGAGAAAAGGTTTTATATTTTTCTTCTAGTGATTTATTATCCAAATATATGACGACAAATTGGATGTTTCTTGTAAGTATAATTAATTCATTCTTTATTATTTATTATTTATCTAAAATTTAAATTAATTTACATATAAAATAATAGAATTGTGAATCATATTAATCATGACCTCGAATTTTATATACGGTAAAATTAATACTGATGAGATCCCCGGAACTCGGTACCCCAGATAGGGTCAGGGTCAAGCTTGGCCAAAGAAGCCCAAACAACGTAAGCCGAATTTGGAGGCCCAGAGCCAACCCACGTGAGTGAATGACTCATTCAGATTTTGTGGCCCGATCGATCATCTATGGTGATCGGTCCCGATGTGTAGGGCCCAGCATCTCCTACGCGCCGAACCGATCGGTCCACATATTACAGGCGTTACTTCGGGCCATTCTTACTCAACCCATGCAACGACAACCCTGTCAAAAGCATGGTCTGGCGAAGGCGTACGAGCCACCAGTGGCCAGAAAGTAGCCGGCTAGCAGCGCCGAAAGGTCTAGCGCCATGCAGCTCTGTGAGGCCGTCTTCGGCGGCTGCTCCGCCTGACATTAGCCGACCTAGCAGCAAAGGACATACACAAAACGACACCTTACTATACACAGTACAGTGGGAGTATAAAAATGATACTTAGAGTGTGAGAAAATGACATTCTTCCATTTTCTCTCCAGAGCTTTCGCATAAAGGAGTTGTTCTCGATTTATTCTCGATTCTTCTTTCCTCTTTGCTGTATAAAGAACAAACATGTCTTGTATGATCTTGAATTTGCTTATTAAACCGACTAAGGGCACTTCTTTTAGCCCTTAGTCATTGGTTTTTTCCCTCGTTTCGAGGTTTTCCACTCTAAAATCCTCGCGTCTTTTCACCTTTGATTCATAACCGTTCTCCATACATCAAATAAATAATAACCGAGTTCGTCTTACAACGAATCGGTCGACTGTTGACACCCCCGGTTTTCGAACCACAACAAATACCATTTTAGAATTGAGATTAAAATTAAACAAAAATAATACATTACTTAACTCATTATTCCATATCCATAGTTACAAAATTAGTTTTGAATGAATTGCACATAAGCCATGATTGCCTAGTAGTTACTAATGTAAAATTTTATTGAACGTTAAGGTTAATAAACTTATAACTATATGATCTTCACAATATGTTATTTACGTTGAGATATTTTGTATTGCTCCGAATTAATATTCTCACCCTGAGTCTTTCTAACACTCCTATTGAGAGAAATTAAAAATCGCAGAAATACGTTTATTCCAATACAAACATAGCCTATTTATAGGGATTTGAAATAAACAAAAATCACACATTTTATTATTCATTATTCCATTTAGTATTTGAAAAACCTATGACCATAGAACTTAACACAAATATGTATGAAGGGTTGATGTTTACGATAGTCAAAAAAGTTATTAATAGATAAAATTTGTACATATGAAAAGTAGAAAAAGAAATCACAACATTATGATATTTATAATATAAATTTCATACGCCATCAATAACAGCAAAACCCTAAACTCTAAAAACTATACCCTAAATGTTAAACTATATTACCCTAAACCATAATTTCTAAAAATAGTCATTGAAGATGACAATAATCACTTTCTATGTGTTTCTGTTTTTGAGTGATCAAAACGACAAACTCAATGCATTGATTGAGTTAATTACCATTAATTTTTGTTAATTAAGTTTTATAAAAATATAATTTTATAAAAAATCTGTACTTAGGATGATGACCACATCAACATGTGAATCAAAAGCAAAAGTGCAAGTTTGTTGTTTCTTATAAATGTTCTTATTCCACATTATGGCATCGTGGCTTTTTTTGAACATTTTGCACGTTACACATGGCCTCCCTGTTCTATAATCAATAAATTGATCTAATTGGTACACGAATAAGTAAAATAGTACGTTTGGAACAACATTTGATAAATAGCGGTGATGCGAGATGACTGTGTAGTGCTTTGAAGTGAACTTGTGTGATTTAAAAAAATTGTTTTGAAATAGTGATGCAGTGATTGTGATGTTATAAAATGATTTTTTTATCCTTATTTTTAATTAATTGTGTATAACTTAAAAATTAAATTTCATATTATTTTATGATAAATTCTCAAAAACTACATTTTTAAATATATATTTTTTTTATAGTTTGAACATGTAATTGATAGAATATAAGAAGTTATTATACAAAATTATTTTTAAAAAAATTTAAACTATAATTACCGAGGGTAAAATTGACATTTTGAATGTGCGTTCTCGTGACCGTTGGGTTAAACCAACTGTGAACTCACCACTGTTTTCTGCGGTCGCACGAACGCATTTATTAATAATATTTGGTTAAAATAGAATACAACTACAACACGTTCACCGCACCGGACGATGAACCGTCATTCCAAACAACACCAAAGTATGTTTTCGAATATAAATTTTATTTTTAATAATTCAATTTTTCTAAATTCTCTATTTATATCATTCATCTAAAAAATACAAATTAACTACATCAACATAATACTAATAGTATTGTTATATAATTTGATCGTTACGGACAAAATTATCCATAATATTATAAATATTTTTATTTCATGTGTTTGTTATCTTTAAGCTTAATTAGTCACATAGGAACAAGTTCATATTTTGGAATTGATGAGATCCCCGGAACCCGATACTCAGAACATGGTCAGGATCAGACTTGGCCACAAAAGCCCGAACAACGTAAGCCGAATTTGGAGGGTCAAATCCAGCCCGCATGAGTGAAGGGCCCATTTAGATCATTTGGCCCGATCAATCGCTTATAGCGATCGGTCCCAAAGTGTGGGGGCCCAACTCCTTACACATGCCAGACTGATCGGTCCACATATTACACGTTTTGCTTCGGGCCACTCTTGCTCATCCCATGCAACGACAACACTCGACAGCCCTGTCAGAGGCGTGGTCCGGCGAAGGCATACGAGTCGCCAGCGGACAGAAAGTAGCCGGCTAGTAGCGCCGAAAGGTCTAGCGCCATGCAGCTCTGTGAAGCCATTTCCGGCGGCTTTTCCGCCTGACGTTAGCCGATCTAGCGGCAAAAAACAGGCACAAAACGACACCCTACTGTGCATAGTACAGTGAGAGTATAAAAAAGACACTTAGAGTGTAAGAAAAGGACTTCTCTTCGGTTTTCTCTTCAGAGTTTTCGCAATAAGGAGTTCTCTCGATTTATTTTCGATTATCCTTTCTCTCTTTGTTGTCTAAGGAACAAACATGTCTTGTATGATCATGAATTTGCTTAGTGGATCGATTAAGGGTATTTCTTTTAGCCCTTAGTCAAGTGGTTTTTCCCTCGTTTTCGAGGTTTTCCACTCTAAAACCCTTACGTCTTTTTACCTTTGATTCGTAATCGTTCTCCACACATCAAACAAATAATAACCGAGTTCGTCTTGTAACGAACCGGTCGACTGTTGACACCCCCGGTTTTCTAACCACAACAGGAATATATTCATATCAGGAAGTATTTGGCTACCAAATTGTGGGAAAACTAATATAATTAAGGATTATAAATTTATTTATGTAAAACATGAAAGACCAAAGGAACATCGCTATGTATTTCAAAAAGTAAAATACTTGTGTTTTTCATATTATTTAAGTATTATAAATAGTAATAAAATTTTCAACAAGCTTACTCATTCTAATATAAAATTGAAATTGATGAACTTTAGTTACTAGACTTTGATATTTTTGGCAAATTTGATCACCATAATTTATAATGATATATTTAGTCAACAAATTTTAAGATTTTGATAAATTTGGTAGGGTGGCGTTCGACTACGATCCCTAACTTAAGGGTTGTGTGAAGATCATGCTCTTCAAGTTAAGAAATTGCAATTATTATACATTTTTTAGCAAAAATATTCATTTGTAGCCCCAAACTTTAATTAAATACATACAAGATGCCTCAAATTTCCAATACCATTTATCATTGGTATTCTAATGAACTCGTTAATATTTTATATTTTATGCACAATTCTCAATATCAACGGTAAATTTATATAATTTTTCAAATAGATCTTATTTGCGCACAGTTTGTCAACTTAACAGAAAAAAAATGTTTGTCAATTTAACAGAAAACGAGGTGTTAAAATACTAGGGGTAAAAAAACAATATTGATAACTTTAGATGTCATTTTTGCAATTTTTAAAATTGGAGCATGCATTTTACACAGCTTGTAAATTGAGGGTAATAATGCAATTTTCTCAAATTTGTTATTCTAAATTTTCAACATTTGTCAAATAAGATCCCCAAGTAATAAAATCGATCCTCAAATTGGTTTCGACTGACAATCTCAATTGCCAAAATTGAAAACTTTATGGATTAATTATACTATACAAACAAAAATTTTGAGTATTTATTTTACTAAAACTTGCAAAGTATAAAGAACATTTTTATATCTTAATAATTTTAGGATCACATTTTACACAATCATTAAATTTTGTAAACAAAATTGTCAAAATCATGAAAAAATGATAAAATTTATGTGTCCCCCAAAGTATATATAATCTATTTTGTATGAGCATTAGATATATTTAAGTTTGATCTCATTTCTATTATTAATTAGAATATACGAGCATATTATGTACTGAATTTTATAGTAATGTTGGTTGGGTAATCAAAATTTTATATAAATAATGGGTTTGTTTGGTTTAGCTTTTCAAAATTGCGGTATGGTGAGGTGTGGTGAGATGTGGTGAGGTGTTGTGAGATGTGGTGCGATATCATGATCGTGAAATTTTAAATATGTTTGGTAAAATTGTGATATTATTATCGTGATTTATGTAAAAATACTAATATACCCTCATATATAAATAATAATAAATATAATAATATTATAATTATTAAAAGTAATGGTAAATTTATCTTTTCCAAAATCACGATGAGGCTACAGCTGGTTTTAACAGCTGTGGTGAAATCATGATTTTTTAACGATTATCACATCGCAATTAAGCTTATATTTTGTGTACCATACAAAAATCACGATCTTGATATCGCATCGCAACTCATCGCACTTTTCATTGGAGTTCCAAAGAAATCCAATATATGATCATTAATTATTTACTCATAACTCCATGCATTTTGAAAATAATAGAGATTTTGTAAGAAGTGCAGTGTTAGGTTCCAGTACGGCAGGGTGCATCGCCATTTGTGGACCAGCAAAATGCAGAGACTTCTGTGACCTGCCGCACGTGAAATGTTGGCCGCGAACTTATCACCATCGCCCACTGGAACCAAATCTAATTTAATTAATCTAATCTAATTTAAATACCGTCATTAATTGGATCTAATGATTTCAAAAAAAACACAATCAGGGGATATCATACTGTACTCTACCGGTGAATGTTGGTTTTTTTGTGGGTATGGAAGGGTAGGGTGTAATGAATTTCTACTCAATCACAAACTCATACCAGTGCTACTCGTCAAACTTAATATAATATTTAAAGTTTTTTATTTCTAATATTTTTTTAAATATTTTATATGTCATGTTTGGATTGACTATATGAATTTATGATTAAATTTATTATATTTGTAAATTAACATACTAAGTATTTATCATATCAATTTTATGAAACTATGTTTGTTTGGAAATATTCATTTTGGTGATATTTTCATAATATTTTCATTTATTTTGTAACCAATTATAATGTAAAAATGATGTCTAAAATTTAGAAATTATGTGTTTTACATATATTTATGAATGAATATCGAATATAAAATGATGATTTTTCGTATGGTAATATATTTCGACAAATTAAAGTGTTATTTGTTTAAATTTTAATATATAAATATGTTATTTACATAATTTTAAAATTTAGATATATTTGTACAATTTCTCATGTTAAGTGATCAAATAATAAAAGATATTCGCGTGTAAAACATTAACGGATATTAAAATCAAACAACAATTACTTTTAATTTTTTAAATTAAATATAAAATTATAAATATTAGAAAATATATTTACAAATTTGTAGAGTTAAAGTTGAATGATTATAATAACTTTTGTACTATTTTTATCATTTTTAAAATTTGATATGTTTTTACACTATTTTAATGTTTATATATATTTATAAATATAAATTATAAATAAAATCAATTTATTTTAAAATATTTATTACTTTTTATTTTAAATATTTTCAAAAAAATATTGTAAAATTTCTCCCTTGGTTAAAAGATTCTGAACGGCTCATGTGGGTTGAGCACCTTTTTGAGGAAATATGAAATGAAGATGAACGTTTAAATAAATTTGATTCTTGAAAAAGTGAAAAAAATCATTTATATTTTTATTATTTGATATTTTACATGAGTTGGATTATTCGTCATGAGATAGATATTCGCAAGAATATAACATGAATTTGAATAGTCAAACACAATGCTGATTTGGGGCGGACATGTATTTGAAGTTATAAGTGGTGGAGCGGACGTAAATTTGACCAAATCCAACACAAATCATACCCATTGTCATCCCTAATCGGATCAAATAATACTAATAAAAATGAAAAATTTTAAAACATTTTTTTGGGTTGGATTTCGAAAAACCCGGGTTCCGACACGAAACTTCGGTACCGAACGATACTGATCAAAATATTGGTGATGTCTGATTTTGTCGTATCAACCGATATAAAAACATTGGTTACAACCAAACATACGGTAACGTTTTTTTGAGAATAATGTCTCATATTGATTGTGAAAATAGAATTATCTTAGTTTATAATATGAATGATATCATTGGTAATCGACTTAATCTAATCTTTTTAATGTGATTTATCTTTCTTATGTATTGTTGTACACAAAAATTCTCCCGATCTTTTGAATAATGAATTTCTACATGGTACTAGAGTTCAATGGTAGATTTCGGTTTCGTTCGTACCAATTTAGATAAAAAAAGCTCTGTTAGAAAAATGCATCTGGCTTATAAAATAAAAATAGAGCAACTAATGACTAAAACAATACCAAGTTTTTTGAATCAAGTCTTAACTAGATCAAACTTTTTGTGAATATTGTCATACATCGCTTCTAAAAATAAAAATATTATAATTTATAAGGGAAATAATATTTTGAGTGATTCATTTAACTTAACTTTTTAATGTAATTCAATTCTATTATTATTTGTCAATAATAGAAATCGAATTCCAGATATGTACCAAATTCTTTGATCACTTGATTGATGAGATAACTATACATTAAAATGAAAATGTAATATATTTATACTAAATAACTAATTTATATTAAAATATTAAAATTAAGTATATAAATACTGTCCATGTATACGATTCTTCTTCAGACAATTACTCTCCTCTGTCGAGTGCTGAACCGGAGCAGAAAGGATACTCACATTTCTTCTCATTGACAGTTACATAACTACTTTTTCCTTCTTTCTCCAGCTCCGCCGCCGGAATACTTAACCGATCACCGGAGAAAGATGATATCCTGGCACGATCTCTACGTGGTTCTCACGGCGGTGGTTCCTCTGTACGTAGCCATGGTATTGGCGTACGGCTCCGTCCGTTGGTGGAAGATCTTCACACCGGATCAGTGCTCCGGCATCAACCGATTCGTCGCGATCTTCGCCGTGCCGCTTCTGTCCTTCCATTTCATTTCTCAGAACAACATTTACGCTATGAATTTCAGGTTCATAGCAGCGGATACAGTTCAGAAAGTTATAATGCTCGTCGTTCTTGCAATTTGGGGATGTTTAAGTAAAAATGGAAGTCTGGAATGGTCCATCACCATTTTCTCCCTGTCGAGTTTGCCTAATACGCTTGTAATGGGGATTCCGTTGTTAATCGCCATGTACGGTGAGTATTCCGGCAGCCTTATGGTTCAGATCGTTGTTCTTCAGTGTATTATCTGGTACACGCTTCTCCTTTTCCTGTTCGAGTATCGTGGTGCAAAATTGCTGATTACAGAACAGTTCCCGGAGACGGCAGCGTCAATTGTCTCCTTCAAAGTTGATTCCGATGTCGTTTCTCTCGACGGCCAGGATTTCTTAGAAACTGACGCGGAAATTGGAAACGACGGTAAACTTCATGTTACTGTGAGAAAATCCAACGCTTCTAGGAGATCACTTGGCCATGGATCCTTCCATGGGATAACTCCACGGCCGTCGAATTTAACCGGAGCTGAAATTTACAGTCTGAGCTCGTCGAGAAATCCGACGCCGAGAGGTTCCAATTTCAACCACGCCGATTTCTACTCAATGATGGGTTTTCCGGGAAGATTATCCAACTTTGGCAACTCCGATACCGGAAGACTATCGAATTTCAACATTGCCGATATGTACTCCGTGCAATCATCACATGGACCAACTCCTCGGCCGTCAAATTTCGAAGAGAATTCAGTTCCTGCGCCGTTAACAAACTCTCCAAAATTCGGCTACTACGCAGCGCCGCCGGTTGCCACTTCTTACCCTGCACCAAATCCCGGAATCTCCTCCGCCGTACCGAAGCCAGTTAAATCACAACCGCCACAACAAATTGCCAAATCCAATAACGACGCTAAGGAGCTTCACATGTTCGTTTGGAGTTCAAGCGCTTCCCCTGTTTCCGAAATCGGCACCGGCGGTGGCCTGCAAGTTTTCAACGCTCCAGAGTTCGATCAGCCCGGAAAATCAGATCAAACCGGTAAAGAGATTAAATTGTTAGTCGGCGACAATCCACAAGGTAAAACTTAACACTCCTTTTCACTCAAAACATTCTCCTAGTAAACTTACCCGCCGGTTTTTCAGCAACCGGAGAAACCATTCATGAAGATTTCGCCTTCCTGAAAACACAGACTGAAGAAGAGAAAGACAAAAACAAAGAAGTACTACTAGACTCAACTTCCACACCCGAACTCGCCCCAAAAACAGGTTACCCCGACGAATCTTTAACCGGAAAACACATGCCGCCGGCGAGTGTAATGACACGGCTTATCCTAATCATGGTGTGGCGTAAGCTCATCAGAAACCCCAACACATATTCAAGCCTAATTGGCTTAATCTGGTCATTAGTCGCATTCAGGTAAGTAATCATCCAAATTCCCATAAAACTAACTAAATTCTTAATCAATCTTAAATTTCTGCAGGTGGGATGTTCATATGCCTAAACTAATACAAAAATCAATCTCCATTCTCTCCGACGCCGGCCTGGGAATGGCCATGTTCAGCTTAGGTTCGTGATGAAATCTCAACCCTTGATCTGAAAACTCCCACTCCCATAACTATCATGAAAATTGATTAGACCCCGACAAAAGGGCCCAGCACCCAGTGCCCATTTCAAGCCCTGAAACTGGACTTGATAATTTGTCGCTGAGGTAGTTGTGATTTAATTGACAGTATCAGTAAAAAAATTGGCTTTCTTTTTCGACAGGTCTTTTCATGGCTCTTCAACCAAAAATCATAGCTTGCGGTAACACTACGGCGGCGTTTGCTATGGCTGTAAGGTTTCTCACTGGTCCGGCGGTCATGGCCGTAGCTTCAATTGCCGTTGGTCTACGTGGCACTCTCCTTCACGTCGCTATCGTTCAAGCTGCACTTCCTCAAGGGATCGTACCATTTGTGTTTGCTAAAGAATACAACGTTCATCCCACTATTCTCAGTACTGCGTAAGTATTATAATTTATTTATTTTATAAAAATAAATACTTAGAATATTTATTTTTCAGGGTTATTTTCGGAATGTTGATTGCTCTCCCAATCACTATGGTTTATTACATTCTCCTTGGGTTGTAAGAATTACCAACCAAGAAACTAACATGGAGAAGAAGATTGGTAGAAAAACATTAAGGGAAGCTGAAAGCCTGAAATGCCCCTTTTTGCCACGTGGAATTTTACGAATTAGTTATGATTTAATTACTTTTTGATTTTTGCTCATCTTTTTTTGCTTTGTTAATCGTGTGGTTAAAATTTAATAACGGATGGACGTATGGGATTTAATATTAGTATCAAATACATTCAACGGTCACATCGTTCTCAGTAAAATAAAAAGGTAAGAGAAACGGTTACTGACACAATAAATATTAAGTATATATTACCTAAAGTTAAATATTTATTTAATTTGGGAAAACTCCCTAAATAAAACGCTGTCGTTTGGAGGGTGAAGACCTAATTTGTGGTTTTTGGATTTTGCGCCACTCGTGCAAAATTGACTGAGCTTGTTGCGGAGACGGTTCCGCCTTGAATAAAGAGAATAATAAAATAATATATTCAATTTTGCCATTTTGTTACATAATTGAACTTCATTTGTTATTTTAAATGATCTAGTCATATGCAACTTACAAATACTAATATGTTAAGAAATGTGAAGAGTTTATTAACATACAGTTTGACTCGTTCTTATTAGCATTTGTTGTAAAATAAAATACGAATATTGTTCGAACAATAAAATAAATTCAAATAAAAATCTGAATGAACAATTATACAATTTATGCAAGAATACGAATTGTTATGGTCCCTTTTCATGGGTACCAACAGTCGTCCAGTTTGTTAATAAACGAACTCGGTTATGATTTATTTATGGTGGGAGAACGATTGAGAAAATATAAACGGTAACGAGGCAAATCAATTTAGATTGGAAAACCTCGGGAAATGGAGAAAAAACCACTTGACCAAGAGCATGGAATGCTCTCAGTCGATTCAATAATCAAATCAAAGTTCAGTACAAGAAAAACATAGGCTTATGAAGATAACGAGGATAAGAAAGTGATAAGAATAATCCGGCAGAATAATGGCCTATTCTTCGCATCCAAATGGTCATGTTTGTTCTATTGTCGTACTCTGTATTTAAAGAGTTGAAGGCGTGTATAATCCACGCCCTGTAACTGCCTCTGACAGGTTTGTTAGAGGTTGTTGTCGCGCGATGTAAAACGTGGCCGAACCGAAGCGTGGTCTGGCCCGAGGCGTGGTAAACGTGTGGATGCCCGAAGCGTGGAATGCGTGGGTTTGTAATCGTTTGGACCGAACCATGGGGCCATCTGTCACAAACCGTTTTATTTCGCCAAGTTTATCTTCGATCTCATTGTGAAACATCGGGCCAATTCATCTTAAATGTACTAAGCTGGACTACGCAAGTTCGCTTCTACTACATGGGTCGACCCAATCGTTATTGGGTCTCACCCATTGCTGGGTACCTGGTCCTAGGATTCTCATCACGAATATAAACTCGAACACCAAACGAATGGATTCAAACAGAAATAAACATGAATACAAACACAAGATAACCAAAATTTTAGAAATATAAAAATGTCCACACAAATTTTCTATTTGAATTATAATCAATATCATGTTCTTCATTACGAGCATGTACGCATTCTTACTATTATTGCATGATTTCAATTCACTTAAGAAGAAAGTAAATAAGTGAAAGACTAACTCGTTTGAGTCATTTTACAATTCGATCTTAGGTGACCAAATAACATGTTATTATTAACAAATACGAACAACTCAATCTCAACTCCTACACATCTAAAAATAACCCAATAGATTATGCAAAAATATTTAATGTGATGTCATGATCTAAGCGGTTTTTATCTAAAGACACAACGCATAAAATCAATTCGATAATAGTTCCAATACGAATTTGGTTTATATCGACCACTCCAAAATGCTTCTTATTTTTTGTGGTAGTGAAAAATGGTCGATTTTGGGAGACAAGATGGTCCCTATCCCCATATGCCTTTGCCTTCAACGCCATACTTCTTTAGCTCTACTCACTTAAATATTTTTATTAAATGCAAACTCAATATACCTTATCCGGTTAAAAGCTTAATCCCCATTGGAGTGACTAGGATTCGAACTTTGGTTATTACAAAAATAAAACCAAATTTTAACTAATAACATAAGAGTGGTGTTTGTCATTGGTCCCTAATCTTTGAAATAGTGTAAAAACGATATACTTATAAATTCAAAATTACGTACGAAACACCTAAAGTTTACATAATATGTGTAGTTGACTCTCTAACTTTTTAAATTTGTAAACACCATACCCTCAAAGTTTAAAAATTGCATGGTTGACCCCCAAAGTTTCAAAATCGTTTATATTTGACCCTCACGTCCGATATTTTTTTGAGTTTTTGTGCAATTGACGTCGTTCTTTTCACATGTTGAAATTGACCGATTTTGTTTACTGATTTATATTTAGCCTCCGAACATATTAAAGAGTTCAGAATTGACTTAGAAAAATATGTAACATCCGCTTATTAAAAGACTAATTTGTCTTACAATGTTTTGTTATTATATTTCATGGTAATTTTACGTCGTATATAAACTCAAAAAAAATACCGGACGTAAGAATCAAATATAAACGATTTTGGAAGTTTGGGGGTCAACCATGCAATTTTTAAACTTCGAAGGCATGATGTTTACAAATTTAAAAAGTTGGATGGTCAACCACACACATTATATAAACTTTGGGTGCTTCATACGCAATTTTAAAACTATAAGGACATTGTTTTTACACTATTTCAAAGATTGGGGGGTCATCCTTACAATTTTTTCAATAACATAATATTAAGAAAAAAAGAGTCTAAGTTGATTTTTATTTTTTATGCAATTAAATTTTTTTCTTATATATTAGGTTCTACGAGTATTTATCGATATTACTTTTGCAGGTTATATAGATTAAGGAAAATCTACATCGCATTATTTTAATAAATGATCGAATCAATAGAGATTTTTCACTATACATTACTATTATATTTTCTTAATATTAATATCAATATTTTTGTATAACAAACTTTATTCGACTTCTACAACCTTGTTAAACATTTATAAATTATAGCATTCATTTTTCAAATTACTCAAAAAATTCTTAATTTAGATGCCACTACAAAATAATTTCAATAAGATTATTAGATAAATATTTTTCTAGAAGATAAAGTAGTTCACATCGTTCCACGGTAATACACATGGACGCTTATGTGGCAGACAAATTGTGCGAACAAATACGGTTTTATCTGCCTTATAGGTAATCTTAGGACAAATGTAATCGGACAATTAAGTATCCGTATCCAATTTTGGAAATGATTTTAGTATATATTGGAAATTATATTCATAATATTCGAGTTATTAATTTATTAAGAGAGAAAGGATGGATAATTGACTGTGATGCATGTGGAGCAGATGAACAAGACAAGGAGATGCATACATGGGAAATGGGTCCGGATCCGGGCCCGAATCGCTGACCGCGTCGTAATGTGATTAATCCCCGACCCGGTGGGACGCATATCATGTGCATGTGCATGCCCATGCCATGTGATAATCTTTTGGATTTTTCTTATTTATTTTTAAAAATAAATAACATGATTGCAAGGTGAATCTAATTATTGAGTTTGAGATTTGAGGATGTATATTAATATAATCTCACATTTCAAATACTTTAAACGTGTGTACGCAATTAGCAATTCATTAGAAAAGTGTAAAAAGTCAATTTTATTTGTTAATTTTATAAGTTACTCTCCAATAAAATAAAATGCAATGTCAACACTAACTTACCACAATAATTTAGACATGGGTTTCATTAATGTTTAAATAAATCATTAAAAATTTACAAAATTATGCATATTACACACTTATAGTTCTCAATATTATAGAAATTTGATCATTGAAATTTGTGATTTGTAGTTAAAAATACAAAACATTTCAGTTCTCTTATGTACATTTCTGGAACTTCAAGTCAAATTTATATAATAATTTTGAAATATAGGTATCTACTTTGTATAATTTATGAATTTTGAAGGTCAATTTAATAGATTCAATCAACAGAAAACCATTAGCTTCAGTGTCACGTGTAAACAATGAATGGTAGAGATAACTTGATCAATATTGCAATTTCTTAAGTTTGAAGATATTGACTTTACATAACTCGTAAGTCAAAGAAGACTATGCAATATTAATACTCAAAAGTGACAAAATCATGTAAACATGATCATGGTTGGAAAATTCCTTCATCCAGAGAAGAAAAGAATTCCCGTTATCGGGGGGTCGGATTGAATTAATACGATGACAACAAAACGTAAATGAAGAAAAGTATAAGATACAAGATTTAGCGAGGAAACCTAAAACCGGGAAAACCACGTGATCGATAAACATCAATCATGAACTCACTATAACAAGAAGAATATGATACAATATGTTACGCCCTACATTAATTGATACAATTGTATTCATGAGACTCACTATTTATAAAGTCTAGACTATGATCTAATATAAGAAATATTCTATCGAATATTCTACAATATTATATTTCTATATCTTTGACCATATCTTTCATATATATAGTTAAGAATATATATTTGCATATCTTCTTCAATATATATGACAAGCAAAATATATATTCATATATTCTTTCATTATATGTAACAAAAAGATATATATCAATATCTTCTTTCATATATGCAACCAATAAATATATCTCAATATTTTATTTTATATATTTCATGTGTCAATTAAGAAAATATATTTCCCTTTCGATACTCTTGAATCCATATCTAAGTTTAATCCGATCGTTATCAAATAAATTTATCACAATCGTCCGATCGATATCCTTAATCGGTCAATGGGACCAATCAAGCCGATAAACATCACCGCATTATGTTAGGTTTCTCCCGATCGATCATCCATGCAGATCAAGCCCTTCGACTATAACCCAACCTAAATTCCTGACAGATCATTGAAGTTTGAATCATGTAAAAATATTAGAGATTAACTTTGACATACACATTGAAATTCGAGAACTAATTTTGCTAAACTTTACTAAAAAAGTAGATCTCTTTTGTCTATAACATATTTTGGTAATCCAACAATATTTTGATGATCAAAATCAATTAATTAATAAAAGTTTGTGATCATTCTTGCGTTTTAACCTAATTTCACATCTTATTTGCGACAATATAATAACGTATTTTGGTCTTATCTATTTAAAATTATAGATTTGTATTTATTTTATTATATATTATTGACGCGATGCCATAAATTTTAAGAAAAAAATAGGGGTATAAGTTAGTGGTAGACACAAAATTGCTTTGTTTGCTATTCCAACCAATTCAGTGTTTTAGAAGACGTGGTTGATTCTTATTGGTCCACCCCATGTTCCTGGTCTCTCATCTGTCAACCTCATTAATATTGTGCGGGTTCTGCTTTCTATTTTTATTTTGATTATTGTTTTATTATCAACTATTTCTTATTATGGGTCTGGTTTCTTTAGAATAACTATTAAAAAATTAGATGTGTTGAATTATGGTGACATCTGGTGAAGGTGAGGTTTACTAAAATAATCGTGAATTTTTAAATATATTTGATAAAATATGATATCATAATAGTTATTTATATTAAAATATTAATATATCATTATATATATATATTTAATAATCGTATTTTAATTATTAAAAATTAATAATAAATTAGTTCTTTATTAAATTATGTTGTGAATTGTGATCTCTAATTTTTAGGATGTTCATTTTTCACAAATTAAATCTTCTAAATTTAAATAAATTAACATTATCGATATAAAAACTTGAAATAAGTAGTACAAATTTGAGTATGGATTTAAAAAATACAAAGTTTGAATACCAACTTTCTATCAATGTTTGAGATACTAATTAATCTAATATCATTAAACTTTGGTAAATAAAGATTGTTAGTTTTCTCAAAATCTAGTGATTGTATGTTTGATTACTAAATGTCATATTATTAATCCAACGTTGTATTTATATATAAATTAAATGATTATTTGTTGAATTATTGTCAAATTTATAATTCCATTAAAAATTACCAAATTAATTAGACTTAAATTATCCAATATATTTTACATTTATTATATAAAAATTATTATACTTATATTTCTATGATGAGTTAGGAAAACCATATTTGACGTCTATAAATATGGTCGTAGCCTCTAAATCATATGTACATTTTCAAATTTATTGTTATTCCTCCTGGAATATTAACTAAAGGAGAAATCTAAAGAATTCTCTATGAAATATATATTGATTCAAATATTCGACTATTTTTTCTTATGAGATCTAATTAGTTTCAATTAATACATATAATTGTTAAATTTTTATATTTATTCTAAAAAATTCTAATATTAAACCCATCTATCAATTTAATTATGAATATTTTTTTGAATATTGAAATATGGGAAAGCGATTATACCTTTCAACTTGATGCTTTACTCATAGTTTTAGGTCTAGGCATCTTTCAAAAGCACATGTCGGGGAAAGTGAATGAGCGGGGTCCACATCTACATAACTTGTCCATTTTTATATTTTTTTAAAGTGGTTGTTAGAGAGACTCATGGGTTGCTCTTGTTCTATTCATTCTTTAAATCTTATTGGGCTTCTCATAAGCCCAATTAGCAAATGCTCTTCATCCAATTCAATTTCTCTTTTCAATTTGGTATTATAAAATGGGTGATGTTTGTCGATAACTCTCCAACTTTCGGGTGGTGTAAATGACATACTCTCTAAGTTACGAAATTGCAAATATGACACATCAAGTAAACAAAAATATGCAAATATGACATATTAAGTTAATAAAAATAATCACATATGACCCTCAAACTTTAATTAAATGCATGTACGACACATCAAGTAAACAATACCGTTTAATATTGACTCTCTACGATATTATTATTGTTTTACGTCCGGATGCACATTTCTCGAACTTGAAGTATCAATTTTGTATAATTTTTCGAATAAAAGACTTATTTGCATAATTTGTAAACATTGAGAACGAATATTGCCAACGAAATATGTCTGCAAACTTAAAGGAAAATCATGTACTAAATACCAGGGGTAAAAAACAAACGGTTTTAATAACTTGAGTAGTCATTCCTGCAATTTCATAAGTTATAGGGCATAACCTTTACACAACTCGTAAGTTTGAGACTATTTATGCAATTTTCTCATTATAAAATTCAATATTAAAAGTAAACATGTGTTATTTCATATTTGATTGAATGTGTTTTTAAAATTTTATTCATAGGGAATTAAATATTATTATAAATTTCATATTTGATTATAAAAAAACGGTTAATAAGTTAATAATTAGTTATCATGAACATTATTATAATATTAATTGAAAAAAGAATCATTTTGGTATATCAATAAAACCTTCAATATATTGTCTCAAGCTCGTATTGTTAGTTTTGTTCAATATAATATCGTGCAAATAGAAATATTTTACTTATTTATTCAAATACTTTAAAAAAGATTAATTTATTATTTTTTAGTATGAAAATATTTATCTTTATTAATTATACAGTTGTTGTTATATACACTTTAAAAATGGTATCATCATATCTTTTTACACTTTCAATTAAATCATCGTTGAATTGCACCAATTGTAATAATATAATAGTTTTTATTAAGACTAATTTTTTCATCACTATACTAAATAATCTTGATATGCTATTGAATAGTTAAAGCAATAGAAAAATGAAATAATAGCTTATAGCCTTTTAATTTATTAATTATCACTTATGTGCCTAAAACCATCAATTTCAACAGCTAATGGTAATTAATAACCACAATGTAGAGATAATCACATGATTGTATATAATTATTGTCATAAAGTTAGTTAATTTATTTTTAATTAAAAATTACACTGAATTGAACTAATAATCTAACTCTAGTTAATAGACCAATATATTTATTTGTTCGAGTTTGTAATGAAATAACATTTTTAAAAAATAGAATAACAATACTGTTTTTTAACAATATAATTAAGAAAAATAAGAACATTTAATTTGCTTCTTAAAACATAGAAATATTAATAGATACTGAAATGGATTTTTCTTAATAGAAGGTTACGTAATAATTCATGCTGAAGCTTACCAGAAAACAATAACCCAAAAAAGAATCATCACCGGCGCAAATACACCGGAAGCCCGGCATCCAGAGTTAAGATACGATGTCGACGGGTACAATTCTCCGGGAGGGCCTGTTGTGATGATGTAAGGAGGACTTGGTGGGAGCCAACATCCTCCACAGGATGGCGGCGGTGGTGGCGGCGGGCATATGTTGATCGGAGGCCTGGGCGGAGGCGGAGAAGGTGGGGGTGGGCAAGGAGACGGCGGTGGTGGGGATGGTGGTGGAGGTGACTGAGGTGGCGGAGGAGGGATACAAGGAAGATTGCAAGGACAGCCACCGCACTTGTTGTTTGGATCGAGGTTGCTGTCTTGCAGTTGTTCGCCGTTAATTGTAACTGCGAAAATGGCTAAAACTGCGAACAGAAGGAATTTGATCTTCTCCATGGCTGAGGATTCTGAGAGTTTGCCGGAGAAGGAGAAAGGGGGAATTTGGTATTGAGGAAATTGTCCTAATAATGTCTACTTAGGTGTGAGACCTCAAAACTAGCCACCCAAAAATAATCTAACTAATTTTGAAGGTAAATATAAAGAAAATAATACTGATATTATTTTGGAAAATATTTGCGAACAATCTCGATCGATTAATTAGAACATGAGAATAAAACAAAAGAAAACAACGAAATAAGAAGTATAAAATCGAGATCCAAGGTGGAGCGATTAAATTCACTATAACTTGAGTAAGGATACAATACACACGCAAACAAGAAATTTGGAATACGTTACTTATTTGACAATGAACCATAAGGTTTCCTAATATAGATTAGGTGGTTTAAGTTTAATAAGGTAATTAACTAATATTTGATTATATTCAAATATATGATTTTTCATAATCAAATAATATATATACGTATGTATATACTGATTTGATATAATCTTTTTTCCTTAATTGACTCTTATCTTAGATCGTTCAACCAATCAATCTCGTCATGTCTCAGTTCAGTACTTGATCGATTATTTCTATCTCATATCCTCGGACTGGTTCATTGTCACATTCGACATTGCGTGCTCGGTCGTCTTGACTGATCGACACAAACGTCGACAGTCCTCTAAGTGTTGTCTGATCGACAACAATATCAAATTAGACACTTTACATATTATTCATACAAAAATATGTTTCATATTATTGAAGTGAAACATATTATGAAACAATACCGATCTACACACAAAAATATCATATTATTTGTGCTAACCCTGGCAAAAAAAGTAATGAATTTTGGCTGAAACTGTTTATTTTATATTATAGATACCCAATTTTAATGTAAACAGTGTTTTTAATTTTATTTTTTTTAAAAAATCATAATTACAACCATATAAACTTACTGCAATAATATCTAATGTATATATATTATTTAAATTACCATTTTTAAAATGAAATAATGCACTATCCTTTTTTCATTTATAGATACACTATGAGAAATAAAGGAAATTAAGTCATTTAATGTGATGATATTAATGGAAAATATAAAGAGTCATCTCTTTTCTTTATAAATAAATAATAAATATTTTTAAAATTAATTTTATTTCTTAAAACGACCCGATTATAGAAATAATTGAATTCTATAGCCCAACCTAACGAGGGAAGTGGAAATAATTGAATGTTATTTGAATTATTGTTAGGTTTAGTTGTTTCGCTTTTAAGTCAAGAACCAAAGAGATCATGTGATCTACCTACCGATTTCCCATTCACAAAGCGTGAAAATAATGTTATGGTAAGACTTATATGAAATTAGAAATATTATCCATTAAAAGAGTAATGTTATCATGCTTAATGATTTTACATTCAAATATGATTAATTTCCGACTGGCCTACACGTAAATAATTTCGAAGTAGTAAATTTTGAATTTCAATATAATATTATATTTTAAAAATAAATACATGGTATATATTATATATCATATGTATTTACTATATGTATTTGGTATATATTTTAATTAAGTAATGGATGCATATAAGATACATATATATTTGTTATTATTTATTTATATTTATCCACGATATATATTCGGGATATATATTAGTTAAATAATCATGAATCACTATTATATGAGAAAATGATGTTATTGGTCCTCGTACTTTGATGATTGTGGTAAATTTAGTCTATGAAGTTTTTATGTGGCGTTTTCAGTCCCCGTACTTTTTGATATTTAACGAAATTGGTCCTCAAAGTTTATATTTAGTCATCTAAATTAAATCGAACAAAACAAGTCCTCTGTAATTTACATGCATTGGCAAAATTAGTCCATGTACTTTTGAGAAATTGGCAAAATAGGTCATTCGAAACCCTAACGCCGCCATTTTCAACCGTTAGCTCATATTTTCTTCTATGTGGCAGTCTCATATTTTATTCTCATCATCTTCGTCATTGCCACTGCTCTGCTGATATTATGCAAATTTATCTTCGCTTCTCTCCCGTCGCCATTGCTCCACCGAAGGTTATCATTGTTTTGTCTTCGTCTTTTCGTTTCCTTGTTGGTGTCGTTCTTTACCAAAGTTGAGTGACTTCATTTACACAAATTACAAATATCGGGAACCAAGTTTTCCACAAACATACAATATTGAAGACTAATTTTACCAAATGTGAGAAATTATGAAAACTAATTTTTCTACACATAAAGTTAATAGACTTAATTTGTCACAATTGGCAAAGTAGTAGAACCAAAATTGCAAACTATGATGAGAACTCCAGGACCAGACACCCTGTAACGGATGAGGCCCAATAAACGGTTGGGCCGATCCAAATGGTGAAAGCGAACTCGTGCAGCCCATTTATACACTTAACGAAAAGCGGCCCGATGTTCCACGAGAGGACCGAAGATAACCTTGGCGAAATAAAGCGTCGTCTGGTAATTGGCTCCGTGGTTCGGTCCAAACGGTTACAAACCCACGCCTTCCAAGCTTCGGGCCTTCACGCGTTTACCACTCATCGGGCCCGTTCACGCAGACCACGCCTCGGTCCCAACCTCGTTTTACATCGCGCGACAACAACCTCTAACAAACTTGTCAGATGCGGTTACAGAGCGTGATTTACACACGACACTATCTCTATAAATACAGAGCGCGACGACGGAAATAGCATGACCTTTTGGACGCGTAAGAACAGACTGTTATTCTGCCGGAGTTCTTACTGCTTTCTTTTCATTGTCATTTTCTTTAAGTCTCTGTTGTATTCTGTATGAATTGTTTGATTAGTGAAGATGCTAGGAGCATAATTCGCTCCTAGTCAAGTGATTTTCACCCCAATTCTTGGGGTTTCTACTATAAATCGCTGTGCCCCTTTTACTTGTTTCTAGCGCTAATCATTTTCCCCATAAAAAACAAATCAAAACCGAGTTCGTTTGCTGACGAATCGGGTGAGTGTTGGTAAGCCCTAAAAAGGGACCATAAC
The DNA here is from genome assembly GCA_009725065.1 of Utricularia reniformis. Taxonomy (NCBI): domain Eukaryota; kingdom Viridiplantae; phylum Streptophyta; class Magnoliopsida; order Lamiales; family Lentibulariaceae; genus Utricularia; species Utricularia reniformis. The sequence continues at coordinate 518,954 of RWGZ01001325.1, read as the reverse complement.
AGTTTGGCTCAGTCCGTGGGGACGATTCTCTAATCCCATTTGAGTTTTCAACCAGGGATAGGACAATCAAAGGCATGACGACTGGAACTTCGACAAATGACAGTGACATGCTTTCCGACAGTCTCCCAGTACCAACATTCACTTTGCAGGATCTGGAAGCTGTCGTCAGGAATGTGGTACTGGAAATTACGTCGGAGAAAAGCGGAACAGAACCACCGGCTGTTTCAAGCCATGTTCCCAAAAGCAGAGGATACGAGAGTGATCCTGACGAGCGCAACACTGGTGAAGAAGAAATCATCAGGCATGGTGTAACAACGATGAGGCCCAGGTATCGGTCTACTCCTCCCTCCCGGCCAGGGCTCTAACTCCCGCTCCTGGAAATGATCAGGAGCAGATGCAGCGACGAATTGACGAGCTCACCAGGGAGTTGGAGAGCATGCGTGCGTTGAAGGATTGCGAACCTAATCTGGGACGCAATCCTGGTTTATTCAACAGGGCCATGGAGGCCCCAATCAGGCGAAATAAGGATGATGATTGGTGGCATAATTTGCATGCGATCAAGACATCGTCCCAACAATCTGAAGGCGTATCAGCCGCCTTGGGAGATTTGATGCTCCTCTTTTCTGAAGATATCTGGGCAGCAGTCTCAGATCAGCATTATCGCAACCTCGAGGGGTTGCCGACATTTCGTGGTGACGGTGATTCGATCGATCACGTTGCCGATTTCGAGTTACACATGGGAACGGTTCGTGCCTCAGATTAACTAAAGTGCCGCATCTTCGCGGTAGGATAACAAGGCGACGCCCGAACGTGGTTCAAAAATTTGCCGGCCCGATCCATACAGTCGTATGGAGGATTTATTCTGGCTTTCTCAGAACAATTTGCTCCAAATGTAGGACCGCCCCGAAGTAGGCAGGAACTATATCAGCTAAAATATATCCTTGCAAAAATGAGTCTTCGGTCATTCATGGAGAAATTCAATAGGACCGTCTGGGGTATCAAGCTTGAGCTCCGGGATAAGATTGATATTTTACAGCAGGTCTTGGGACCGTGCGGCCTTTCGGCCAGTTTGGTAAAGAGCCCACCATCCACCTTGGGAAAGCTTCTTCAGAAAATCAACAAGTATATTAAGGTGGATGAAACGCTGGGGCTAGGCTATCGGAAACCTAGCGGGAATTCTGAGCCCGCAGGTGATCATAGGGTTTCCTACCCTAAGAAACAGTCGCGAGAAGTAGCGGCTGTAGGTGAGAAAGATGTCCTCCCGAAGCAGGAGGACAGTCGGGTATATTGCGAGCTGCATCAAAATCGCGATCACCCGACCCTGAAGTGCCCGCTGTTGAAAGAGACGGTAGCGCCAATGAATAAAGAAAAGCTCGATTGGAATGGTCAGAAGGGCAAGCGAGCAGAATCCCTCCGAAAGGGCCACCAAGGTGACGATCGTCACAGGCCTCGGGGAAGGGATAATCGGGGACAACCTCGAAATTATAATGATCGGACGGAGGACTGAAGGTCTCCTCCGCCAGAACAAGAAAGAGGCCAACACGGTCGAGAAAACCGTGGCCAGGGCCAAAGAAGAAGATGGCGGGGCCGTGGCGGCAGAGCCCCGCAGAACGAGGGTGGAAGACAGGAGCAGGCTGCTCCTCCAACTGCGGAAACTGGTGCAAAACCTCCTCAAAATGAGGCGGCACCGAGAGACATAGCTGGAGATATTTATGTTATCTTCGGTGGTCTGAGAATAAATGAATCGGTCCGGGACCGAAAGAGAACTGCACGCGGAGACTACGCTGAGAGCTCCGAATCTGTGGCACTGGTTAAATATGATTCAGTGGAACGGTCCCCTCCCTTCGGGGAGAATATCACTTTCACCATGGCCGATCAAGAATCGTCGTGTCCACAGGATCCTAGTGGACATCGGGGCTTCGTGCAATCTAATGAAGCACGAGGTCGCCGAAATGTTGGGAGCTGCTTCCCATGACCTCCCGATCGCTAATATAACTCTTTGGTCGTTCGACCAGAGGAGCGTCATTCCATGCGGGAAGATTCTATTCCCAGTTACCCTTGGAGAACCATCCAAGGACCGATCGGAGGATCTGGAATTCATTGTCGTTGAAGTTGACTTGGCTTACAATGCCATTATCGGATAGACCGGCCTTAGTAAGTTCGAGACGGTCCCATCTACCTATCATATGATGCTCAAATTCCCTTCCATTCATGGAGTTATTTCTGTTAAGGGGGATCAGAAAGTAGCTAGGCAATGCTACATGAGCTCGTGCCGAACATTGGAACCTATAAAAAAGGCTCTGGTGGATCTGCTGGAAGAGCTGCAGCACCCGAGGCAAGCAATGGAACCCGTAGGGTTCAAGTTGATTAACCTGGTTGAAGATGACTCAACCAAAACAACTCGCATCGGGGCATATTTAGCCCATGCTTTTGAAAAAAAACTAATCCACTTGCTGAGAAGCCACGTGGATATATTCGCATGGACCCCGGACGATGTTCCGGTGATTGACCGATCCGATAGTGAGCATCGGATCAACACCGAGCCTGGAACGAAGCCTGTTAGGCAGAAAAGGAGACGCTATTCTCCTGAAAAAATCGAGATTATCCGGGCTGAGGTGAATAAATTGCTGCGATCGGGATTCATCAGAGAAATCCACTATACTGAATGGGTTGCAAACCCAGTAGTGGTCTCCAAACCGGATGGGAAATGACGAATGTGCATCGACTTTACCGATGTTAACAAAAGCTGTGAGTCATACCCTTTTCCCTTGCCGCATATCGACCGACTGGTAGACGCTGTGTGTGGTAGCACCATGATGAGTACCATGGATGCTTATTCTGGGTATCATCAGATCTTCCTAGCTGATGAAGATCAGAAGAAGTCATCATTCATGACCGAAGATGGCGTTTACTGTTATGTGGTTATGTCATTCGGTCTCAAA